>JACDOX010000039.1:724382-780177 GCA_014549065.1 Cardinalis cardinalis
AAGGAAAGGAAAGGAAAGGAAAGGAAAGGAAAGGAAAGGAAAGGTCTCATTTCCACATTCCATGGATTTTCTGTCATTATCTCAGGATGCTCCAAGCCCTGGCCTTGGACACTTTCAGGGATCCAGGGGCAGCCACAACTTCTCTGGGAATTCCAGCCCAACCAGGAATTCCTTCCCAATCTCCCATCCATCCCTGCCCTCTGGCAGTGGGATCCATTYCCTGTTTCCTGTCCCTCCATCCCTTATCCCAAATCCCTTCCAGCTCTCCTGGAGCCCCTTTGGAATATCTGGAATTCTCAAGGACAGGCTGCTCCAGCAAATCCATTTTTAGCAACCTCCCGGAGAAGCCCTCATCCCGTATTCCTGGGAAACCAATCCGTGTTCTCCAAATCCCAATTCCCTGCTAACACAGCCCCGTCACTCCATCGAGCTCCCCCCGGATTGATCCGGTATCAGCTTTTCCATGGATCAGCATTTGTTCCAGCCACGACATCTGCCCTTCCAAGGCGGCAGAGGACACAGAGAATTCCCACCGGGAATATCCCGGCGTTCCAACCTCCCAGCCATGGAGAACTTCTGTAGGGCACCATTTATTTAATCCTGACAGGGAATAGTTGGAATTTCCTCTCTGGAATCTGGGTTTGGCTCCATTTCCTTTGGATGTTCCCATTTCCTTTGGGTGTTACCATTCCTTTGGATGTTCCCATTCCTTCGGATCCCGGCTCCATCATTTTGACATGGGATCATCCCAGGACCATCCTCCTTTCAACAGTGTTTGTCAGGAAAAATTCCAACAGTTTCAAATCCCTCTTCCCAAAAAACCCACGCCCCAAGATCCAAATAATTCATTAATTTGGGACTTGGGAGCAGCCTCTGGAATGGGTGGGAGTTGGGAGCTCCTGATCCAAGGTTAAATTCTCCAGCCTCTCCCTGACCAGAATTCCCACCTGGATATTCCCGCCTGGCTATTCCCAAGGATTCCCATTTTCATGGCAAAGGAATCTCTTTCTTGCCCTTTCTATTCCCATCCTGAGTCACATCCCTTCTCCCTCAAATCCTGTTTCCCTCAGCTTCCTGGGAGAGTTATCCAGGCTGAGGGAGAGCAGTTCCCAAAATTTGGGATGCTTTTCCCTTTCCGAGGCAGGGAGGCCAAACCAGACTCCACAGCACAGAAGAATTATCCCGGATTCCTACAGATCTTCTGGAAGCTGGGAAAAAAAAGCTGGAGTGGCCATTCCATGGTATCCGTGCCACAATTCCAGGGAATTTGGGCAGCTCCTGGAGCGAGGCGTGGGCTCTCCCAGCATTCCCATGGATCCAGCTCCATCCTATTTTTAATTCCCTGGTCCCAAACTCCCCCAGGAGCTGCAGCTCCGGCTGCTCCTTCCCGTGGGAAGGGAGGGGGTGGCTCGGGACAGGGATGGATCCAGGAAATATTCCAGCCCCCTCCAAGCCTTTTCCCAGCCCTCCAAATCCCAGGAAAAGCTCTTGGTGCTGGCTTTGGCACCCTGCTCCCGATTTTCAGCTGGATTTTCCTCCCAGGGCGAATTGCTCGGGAATATTTACAAACTTTGGAAAAGCTTATCCRAGGTTTGCGGCTCCTCTGGGAAGCGGCCCCGGCGTGGGAGGAGTTGCTGCAGGAGAATCCCAAATTCCTGTCCCGGATAAGGCCGGCAGCTGGGGCAGGATGCAGACCCAGACATTCCCTGGGGCTCCCCCTTTTCCTGCCTTTCTGTGGGAACAATTCCCATCCCCACATCCCACCGTTCCCTGCAGCTTTGGATCACCGGAGCTTTTCCCGGATCCACGCTGACTCCGGAGAGCCAAATCCATCCCGGAAAAGCCCCTCACAGCTCCTTGTCCCACTTCCCTTTCCCCTCTCCACATCCAGGGAATGTCCAGTGACTGACATTCCCCGGATCCGTGTCCCAGTTTTGCCTGGAAAAGCCCTGGAATCGGTGCTGGGCCAGGTGAGGAAGCCRCTCCTGGAATTTCTTAGGATTTCATCAATCCACGTTGCAGGAGATAAAATCCATAGGAAAGCTTGGATAGAACAGAGGAATTTTTGGGACAGAAGACAGAAAACTTTTCCATCTGCTCATCCATTCCATGAAAATCATCAGAAAATTCCCCATCCTGCTGCAGGTGCTATCCCTGGGGCCTTTTTGTGGGATAAATCCATCCCCATCCCAATAAAACCCTGGGAATGGGCACTCCAAATTCCCAGCCTGGCTTCCAACTGCACCCCTGGATATCTGGGAATTTGGGGGTCTGTGATCCCAATTATGGATTTATATCCCAAATTCTGGCCTGCTCATCGATCCCTCTCTGGAATTGCTGGGAACACACTTTTCCAGCGATTCTGGCATGGATTGGGAATGGCACCTGGGAAYACCCAACCCCAAAGGCAGCGCTGGTGACATCCCACAAGTTTTTTTTTCCTAAGGAAAAAAAAAAGGGAAGGAGGGATTCTCCCTGTTCTCATTGGGGTTATTTGGTCATTCCCACATTCCCAATCCAGGATTTGGAGAGGGATCAGCTCCAGTCCCGCTGCCTCCCATTCCCAGCGCACCAGCCCAGCGTCATTCCCAATACTCCAGTCTTTCCCAGTCTGTGTCACAGCCCAGGGCTTTTATGGGATCATCAATCCCATTCCCAGAGCCCACTGAGGTCATCCCAGACCCTTCCCASCCCATGACCTTTCCCAAGGCTGATTCCCTGCAATGTCTGGTGACCTCCCAAAGTCAYGGCTGCGCCACACCCTCGGGCTGGGACAGCCTTGGAGCTCCCTGACCCCAAATCCCACAGCTCCTCTGGAATCGGCCCCTTTGCTCCCTGATCCCAAATCCAGCAGRATCCAGGGGCTCGGGATGGCTCCAGGGCCACAACCTCGGCCACGGGATGGGAGGGTGGGATCAGGGATGGGAGAACAGGGTCAGTTTCCAGGGATCAGGGATGGGAAGAGACGGGATCAACCCCCAGGAAGCAAAACCTTCCCCGCAGGAATCCRGGAGCTGCTCCAGGATGGATTTGGGCCCCCCCGCCCCCTCCGCCGAGCTCCCGGAGCCATTCCCGAGGTTTTCCACGCCCTTCCAGCCACCTGTAGAGGTCCGGGAAGCAGCGGCCTAGGGAGGGGTCCGGGGGACGCGCGGGTTGGGGAGGGATGCTCGGTTCGGATGATGCTCGGTTCGGATGATGCTCGGCCCGGGGGATGCGCAGTTTGGGGGACGCGCGCTCCGTGGGATGCTCGATTCGGGGGACGCGCGGTTTGCGGAGGATGCTCGGTTCGGGGGAGGATGCTCGGTTCGGACGCTGCGCGGGGCGGTTCGGGGTCCAAGCCCCGCTCGGAGCGGCTCCGGGGCTGCCGCGTCCCCGGGGGTGCCCGCCCCGCGCCGCCGCCCCCTCCAAGGGTTAAAACTGCAGCAGAGCTGCGGGGCCGGAGCGGCCGCGGCCGCGGGAGGGGCTCGGCCGCGATCGGAGCCCGGGGAGCGGCGGAGGAGCGGCGGCGGGCGCGGCCGGGCGGCGGGGGCGGCGGGGCCGGGCCCGGCACCTTGCGGGCACCGGAGGGCAGCGCTTACCTCGGCACGGGCATGCGGCTGGCGCGGAGCGAGGAGCGCCCGGGGAGACCGAGAAGCGCCCGGAGGAGGAGAAGCGAGGAGGAGAAGCGAGGAGGAGGAGGAGGAGGAGGAGGAGGAGGAGGGTGGGGTGTGCCCGCTGCCGAGCGCTGCCCGCAGCTCGGCTCGGCCGGTGCTCGGCGCGGCGGGGCCGTGATGTCAGCCCCGCACCGCCCCCGGGGGGAGCGGCCGGCCCGGCCGGGGGGGCCCGAGCCGCCTTAACCCTTCACGGTGCCGAGCCAACCCTCGGAGCCCCGGTGCCGCCTTAACCTTTCGGAGCCCCGGTGCCGATTGAACCCTTAACGGTGCCGCCGCCTTAACCCTTCGGAGCCCCGGTGCCGATTGAACCCTTCGGAGCCCCGGTGCCGAGTTAACCCTTCGGAGCCCCGGTGCCACCCCCGCGGGGCCCGGTAACCCTACGGGAGCCCCGGTTCGGGTCCGGACCCGGTTCCGTTTTAACCATTCAGAGCCCCGGTTCCGATTTAACCCTTGGGCAGCCCCGGTGCCGCTCCGCGGCCGCCGCTTTAACCCTTCAACAGCCCCGGTGCCGCCTCCGCTTTAACCCGTTGGGAACCCGGTCCGGCCCCGGTTCCGTTTTAACCCTTTGCGAGCCGCGGTTCGGGTCCGGTTCCGTTTTAACCCTTTGCGAGCCGCGGTTCGGCCCCGGGATGCGCGGCCGGCCCGGTGCGGCCATGCTGGGTGGGGTCGCGACAGGCGCGCGGTGTCGGCGAGGATTCCCCGCTATCGCGACATGGCCCGGCTCCCTCCCATCCCGACAGCGCCAGGAAAYCCTGGAATGCTGAGCCGGGAAGGAGCTGAGAGCCCATCCCGTCCCAGGCCTGGCCTCGGCCGCTTCCAGCCATCCAGGGGGATGGACGTTCCATGGARATTAAAGAATCCATGGATATTTCCATATTCCTGGATATTCCAGGCTGCTGCAGCATCCAGAAGGATCCATCCGCATGGAAAAGGAGAATTTAACCCCGTTTTTATTGTCGACAGTGACACCAGCGGGGCTGGCGGCTCCGTTCTCCAGGCCCAGCTGGAAGTGACACTCRGAATAATTTAGGGACGTCGATGTGTCCCAATAACCCCAAAATCCAGGCCCCAAAGGGAAAAAATCCGGGAGAATTTTATCCCAGCTCCTGCTCTCTCCACCAAGGAAATCCCACTCCCAATGGCACCGATTCCAAAGAAATCTGGGGGAATTTGGGGAATTTTACTATGGAATCAAGGAATTCAGGAGCATCCCTGCCACCCCTGGCTGTGTCACCTCACAGGCCCCAAATCTGGGAATTTTTTCCCGTATTTCAAAATCTCTGGGATGACAGATGGATACTGGGGATAAATATATAGGGGGGGCAAAATTATTTTCTTGTTTCCAGGGAACGGAACCAGGATACAGCCCAGGCCTAGAATTCTCCAGGATTAATTTTTTTCTTTTTTTTTTTTAATTTATTTTTTCCTCCAATTAATTTTTTTCATTCAAACTGCTCCAGGCCGATTCCAAAGGCATTCTCAATCCTCCTGGCAGAAAAGCACAGCCCCAAAAGCAAGGATTTCCCTTTTATAAGGAAATTATTCCACCAAGAATCCCATGGAAGATGAGTTTTATTCCAAGCATCCCTGTAAAAAACCAACGGCTCTGATAACAAGAGGAGGAAAAACCCCAAATATTCCTTGAAAATCGACTATTTTTAAGGATAAACCACGTGAGCTGGGCTGGAAAGTGTGGGAAAGGTTAATGCAATTAACAGGGAATTAATGACATCAGCCACTGCTAAATCCTGACCCACCCAGCCATGACCTTTTCCCAAAAATCCTCCGTTTTCCCGGGATCTGAAGGATCTGAGAGGATGCTTGGAATGAAGCAGAGCTCGGSACAGGGAATATCCAGGCCTGGAAAAGCTGGAGAAGGAGAATCCCAATTTTCCCAAAGCCTTGGAGCAGCTCCATGCCCTGGCTGCCTCATCCCAGAGGGGGAATTGATTATCCCCATGAACTGCTTGGAAAAACTGGGAAAACTTGGAAAAAACTGGGAGCTGAGCTGGGATAGCTGGGAAAGGTAGGATGGGAAGGGAAGGCTGGGAAGGTGCCCAGAGCTGGGAGGATCCTGGGAATCTGGTGATGGATGGATCCCGGTTTTCCACGTTGAGGGAAATCCCAGCATCTCCCAAATCCCAAAGGCAGCTTGGGAGGAGCCCAGAAATGTTGGGAAAGGGGCTGGGAGTTGGGAAAGCTGGGAAAGCCAGGGGAGCCCCTCATCCGAGCTGGGAGGAGCGGGAATGCTGGGAATGGGGTGGGAATTTGGGAATTTGGGAATTTGCAGCACTGCCAAGGATGGGACAGTTCCCTTCCCGGAGAGAATTCCTCTGGCACGGTCAGGAAAACAGCTCAGGCTCCACCAGGACAGCCCTGCAATCCCAAATCCCGGCTTTGGGAATGCTGGGGAGGGCAGGGAAACATCCCAGGGATTTTGTGCCTCGGGTTTGGCTTGGAATGTTTGGTGGGATCCCATTCCAGCTCCCAGCCGGATTTGTTTTCCTGGAGAACATCCACGATCCTGCTGCAGATCCCGGGAAAGGGAGATGCTCAGCACCTGGAAAGAATTCCAAGGATTCTGATCTCCTGCTGGCACTGAGCAGGATCCGGGTGCTGGATCCTGTCTTCTTCAACTGCAGCAGTTTCTCCATCAGCGCCGGAGATTCCGGATTTTCCATCGGCATTCCTGAATTCCCAGCGGCACCGGAGACCCCTGAATTCCCACCAGCATCCCTGAATTCCCAGCAGGAGCAGAGATCCCTGGATTCCCAGCAGGAGCAGAGATCCAGGCTGGTGCCGGTTCCCTCTGGAATGTGTCTCCCCCAGCCCAGGAGCATTCCCACGGGAAGGCCAACGGGAATTGCTCCATTGGGACTGGATCCCATTCCCAGAGCTCTGGAGCAGAATCCCGGCTGGAATTCCCGACCCGCGGCGTGTCCCGGGAATGGGAAGAGCGGATCCCGCTGGATGCGGCCTCGTGGAGCGGAGAATTCCTGGATGCGGGAGCGCCTCGGGCTCCCTCTCCTGGCGCTGCCGGGAGGGAATCGCTGCGGAAATCTCGGGAATCTCACCGGGAGCGCGGGTGTGGTCGCGGCGGGGACGCGGGACAACCCTTGGGATGAGCGGAATTCCACAGAAGCTCAGGATCGGGGATCTGAGCCGGGATAAGGAATGAAACCATTCCCACAATTTCCCATTTTCCCCYCTTGCAGCATCCGCAGCCCACCATGGATAATTTTCCATCTTTCCTCATCCCACCCCGGTGTTATCCCAGAATTTCATTTCCTGGCGCTGCCGGGCTGGATGTGAGCAATTAAAAAAAATCCTCAGGGAAAATTCCCACCTGGTTGGCTGGGAATGTGGGAAGAGAGGAGCGGGACTGGGGATCCCAATCTTTCCATTGGGTTGGTGATCCCAATCTTTCCGTGGGACATGGCTGTCCCAGTCTTTCCACGGGACATGGTGATCCCAGTCTTTCCATCGGATTGCTGATCCCAACTTTTCCTGGAGCTCCGTTACCCCCACAATCCCGTCCCCCCCAGGGACAGGTGGGACAATTCCAGCTTTTCCAGCTCTTCCTCAGCGCCAGCATTCCCTCTGAAAGGAAGGACGGACGATCCTCCTTGGCAAAACCTGATCCTTAGGGAGAAACCCCCGGAGCTGCCGCCGTGGCCCTTCCAGGGATTCCGGCCCCGGGACATTCCGGAGCCGCGTGGCCGAATCCCGGCACGTCCCTGGCTCTGCCCACAATTACAGAGGAACGGGAAAACCACGGACACAGCGCCCGGAGACTCCTGGAATATCCGCAGCCGCCAATTACCCGGAGGCTGATGTTCGGATTCCAGAGTGGATAATTTATGGAGAAGTCCAGGGCCGGGCGCTGCTCCCTTTGGATGGAAGCTCCTCTGGAATAACAACACCTGGCGCTGGGAGCGCACGGATAACCCAGATCCCGGGATTTGAAAGGGAGATGATTCCATTTGTTCCGCCGGGAGCGGGAACAAACAGCTCCGTCTGCTCTGCCGCCGGCAGCTGGTTCCCATTATCCCTGGAAAAGATCCCGATTTTTCACTGGGAGGGGAATCTGGAGCCGCCTTGACTCAYTCCAAGTATGAAGTGAATGTGGAGCACAAACGAAAATTCCAAGGGGTGAAGGGATTGGAGATGAGGCAGCTCCTCCCAGTGGGAGCTGAAATTCCCAATTCCAAGTGGTGCCCTCAGCTTCCAGTCCTCTGGAGATCACCRGGATTGGGAATTCCTGGGAAGTGTGGGTTTGGGGGAGAAGCTCTTCCCAGTGGAAAATCACTTCCAAAGGAACAGGAGAATGAAGTGGGAGCTGAAATTCCCAATTCCAAGTGGTGCCCTCAGCTTCCAATCCTCTGGAGACCACCGGGATTGGGAATTCCTGGGAATGGGGTGTGGATTCCCTAGGATGGGAAAAGCTTGGGAGAGGATGATGGAGAGGGAGCAAGGCAAGAGATCCAGGGAAGAGATTTTGGAGAAAAAGAGAGGAATTTGGGGAATGTGAGTGTCCAAGGACAGGTTGGGTGGGGCTTGGAGCCACCTGGGACAGTGGGAATTGTCCCTGGCCATGGAATGGGATGGGTTTAAGGTTCATTCCCACCCAAACCATTCCAGGATTCCATAATTTTTGTGCATCTATATTTAGTGTCTATCCCAGCTTCCTTATCTTCTGCCCACCCGGATTGATTTGGAAGTGGAAAAAGCAGCAGGATGGAGGAAGAGGAAGCTGTGGGATCCCAGGAAACCCCAGCAGGAGAGGATTAAATGAGGGACTAATGGGAAAATCCAAGGGGATTACAAAAATTCCATGGAATCCAGATGGACTCAGGTGGGAATCTCCCTGCGYGGGTGGCTCTGCTCCATCCCTGTTYCCAAATCCAACATTTTCCCAAACTTTTCCCAATATTTTCCCAGCATCCTTCGTGGACTGAGAATTGTGGTGACCCCCTGGAATTATCGGGCAAAATTCCTCTCTTTTTCCAATGCCAATGGATAAAGCTCAAGGAATCAGAGGGGGGAAAATGGGAAAAAATTTTGGGATAAATCCTGCGCCAACATTCAGGTTTATGGGGATGTTCYCAATCCAACAGCACTTGGATCCTGTGGACTCCCTGAGCTGTGGGAGCTTCCAGGAAATTCCCAGAGTTTTCATATCCCATAATTCATCTCCTATAGGGAGCAATGTCCACTGGAGTGGGAATAAGGGCAGCACGGAGTCTCCCGGTGGGAATCCAACCTGAACCTCTGGAATCCCACTGGGGGCTCCTTTCCCACCTGGGGCTTCCCAGGCTCCTGCATGGATATGGARTTCCATGAAAAGGGAATTTTTGGCTGCCCCGTTCCCGTCTGCCGGGGAAAAGCTGGATTTGGAAACGGTGGGATCTGGTGGCAGCTCGGAAAACAGCCGGAGGGGAGCATGGAAAAGGCTCCTGGCAGGAATCCTGTTGGAAGCCAGCCCGGGGAATTGAAGGAGCGTTTTCCATGCCTGGATCCGATGTTTGATGGATGAGTTCGGCACTTGGCTCCACCGGGAATTTTAAAGGCAAACCCGACACCTTTGGCTCGGCTCCTGGTTTTCCCCTCGCTCCAGGAGCATTCCCAAATTTCCTTGGGATGACAGGGAGGGGACCAGGACCCCCCAGTGCCTCCCACTGAGCCAAGGATTCCCACAATTCCCAGGAATGGGAGCAGGGCTTGGAAAGGGCTGTGACGGGAGCCCCCACCCAGAGCTCCTCATTCCCACCAGAAGTCCCAAGATTTCCACCCCCCATCTGCCAGTCCCTCCCCATTTTCTGGGAGCCATCCCGGAATTCTGGGGGCCGATCCCAGAGATCACCACAGCATTTGGGGGAAAGATCCCAGGATCCATCCCAGAATTTGRGAGGCTGATCCCTGGATTCACCCCAGGGAAATTTTGGGGGGAAAATCCCGAGATCCATCCCAACATTTTAGGGGAGCTACATCCAGAATCCTTCCCAGAATTATGGGAGCAGATCCCGGGACTCACCCCAGAATTTTGGGGAGCAGATCCAAGGATCCATCCCAGAATTTGGGGAGGATAATCCTAGGATCCATCCCAGTATCTGGGTGGGGCTGATCCCGGTTTTCCTGTGTGGAAGAGGCTGGAATTCTGCTTCCCTGTTTTCCTGGCTCTGGGAAGAGCTGATGCTGTGGGAGAGGCTGGAATTCTGCTTCCAGCTTTTTTTTTGGAGCAATTCTCCGGAGCTCTGAGCTCAGCAGAGCCGCTGGATTGGGAATGAGGGATCCACGTGCTCCGGCTTGGAGCTGCTCCCAGGTATCCAGAGGGACAAATCCCAATCCCAATCCCAAATCCAGCTCTGGAGTGGGGTTTGCTGTTCCCGAGCATCCATCTTTCCCTGGGAAGTGGGAAAATCCTCTGGAGTGGGATAAAATCCCTGCATCCCCCCCTCCCCAGCTCCTCCTGCGCTGAAATCTGGGAATTTGGGAATTTGTTGTCATTCCCAGCCTGTGTTTACATTCCTGGTTTCCAGCCTGGTCCTTCCCAAACTCCYGAGGCAGCCGCATCCAAGGCCAGATGCCTCCCACAGGTCGGGATCAAGGAGCTGCTGCGGGAACAGCTGGAGCCTGGAAAACTCCGGAAAACCTCCTGGGATGATCCCAAAAAATAGGGAAGGAAGGTGGGGAGTGCGGTGAGATGGAAGCACAAAATCCTGTGGGATTTGGAGGAGCTGGGATTTGGATCCAGGGATTTGTGGGTGCCGTTCCCGCCCACGGAGAGGGATTGGAATGGGATGCGCTCCCCATTCCATGATTCCATGAGGAATTCCTGCTATCCAGAGRTTTTTCCAGACAAACAAAAGCTTTTCCTGGATCCAGGGGTCAGCTGGGAGCACACGGCCGGAGCAGCCTCCTCCTTCTCCAGGGTTTCTGAGGAGTCATCCAAGGATTTTAATCTGGGAAAAACACGGGATCTTCCCTTTGGGAATGGCTGATGTCATTCCCAGGTCTGCATCCAGCTGAACYCGCTCCCTGGGATGAAACATTCCCTGTTTTCTCCTCCCCTCTCCCAGTTCTTTATTTTCCCCCAGTTCTCCCCCTCTCTCTCCCGAATTCTCCTCTGTCTTTCCCAGGTTTTTATCCCCTTTTTTCCCGSTCTTCCCCCCTCGTTTCCCGGAGGAGGTGACGCCTGGGCACGGGTGACACCCGAGGGGAGGTGCCGCCCCCGCAGGTGCCGCCCGCGGCCGTCGGGGTCCCCTGGAAACCCTTCCCATCCCTGTGGGATCCCACCAGGAGAGCCCCGGGATTCCAGATCGGAATTCCCGCCTGGCACAGCTGATTCCAGGTAGAGTTCCCGGTTGGCACAGCTGATTCCAGGTGGGAATTCCTGGCTGGAATCCACCCCCTAAAGGGTGGCGCGGCCTGGAGGCGGCTGTCCCCATTCCCGTCCTTTCCTGCTGTGCCTCATCCCAGGATTCCAGACTGGGAATTCCCGGCTGGCACAGCCCCGATTCCAGGTGGGCATTCCCGGCTGGCACAGCTGATTCCAGGCTGGAATTCCCGGCTGGCACAGCTGATTCCAGGTGGGAATCCCAGGCTGGCACAGCTGATTCCAGGCTGGAATTCCCGGTTGGCATAGCCGATTCCAGGCTGGAATTCTCGGCTGGCACAGCTGATTCCAGGTGGGAATTCCCGACCCCCCACAGCTGATTCCAGGTGGGAATTCCCGACCCCCACAGCTGATTCCAGGTGGGCATTCCCGGCTGGCACAGCTGATTCCAGGCTGGAATTCCCGGCTGGCACAGCCGATTCTAGGTAGGCATTCCCGGCTGGCACAGCTGATTCCAGGCTGGAATTCCCACCTGGAATCCGCTCCCTAAAGGGTGTCCCGGCTGGAAAGGGCCGTCCCCATTCCCATCCTTTCCCTCCTCCCCGTTCCCTGGTCCCTCCCACTCCCTCCCAGCGCTCTCCCGCTGTCAGGGAGCCGGGAAAAGTTTGGGATAAGGGTCGGGATCTGGGATCGGAGCTCCCAGTCCCGCCGATGCTCGGGAGCGGGGACTGGGGCAGCCGGCGATTCCATGGATATTCCCAGCGGGATTCTCCTGGCCTGCTCCCTCTGCCTCCTGCCCGGTGAGTGCCCGTCCCAATCCCCCCAAAAAAACCGGGAATGGTTTGGAAAAAGCGCTGGAGAAACCTTCAGGCGGCTCTTGGAAAAGTTCTGCCGGGAGCGGGAGGGAGCTGGAGGCTGCTGGAAAGGGATGGAGACCCTGGAATTCCCGGGAAGCTCCCGATCCYTCCTCGGCCTTGCAGCGGGATTAATCGGGACAATCCCAAAGGATTAGCGGATATCGAGGGGGGAAGGAGAGCTCCCTTTTCCCGAAATCCAGCTCTTCTGAGGTTTGTCCCGTTGGAAAACGGGGAACGCTCGGGGTTAAATTTAGGAGAGGCTTTAGGCGGAGTTTAATTCCAGGAGCTGATCCTGCGGCTTCTCCCGTTCTGCTCCGGGGGGCTGGGATGGATTTTTCTCTGCTTTTCCCCGGGGTTTTTCCGTGGGAAAAGCGGCTCCCCATTCCTGCTTTAATCCCATCTGGAATCCACCCGCGCCAGGAGCTGCCGAAGTGAGAGAAAAACGGGGGAAAAAATCGGGAAAAAAAAATCGGGAAAAAAAAATCGGGAAAAAAGCGCTTTTCCCACTGCCAGGAGCTCGGCCACCGGCTCGCGCCTCCTCCAGCTGCAAACATTCCCAAACTTCCTGCTGGAAAACGCGCCAGCCTGCTCGGGGCTTKTATGGGATTGGCGCTTTTGGGGATTTTTTTTCTCCCTTTCAGCCGGGGGATCCTTTCAAGGGAGCCGCGGCCGAGCTGCTTTTCCTGAAATAATTGGATCCATGTGTGGATGGAGGCATGGATGTGGCTCCGGAATGGGATGCTGGAAAAATCCTGGGATTTGSCAGATTCCCGGGAAATTCCCCCATGAACATGGTGCTGGTCCATAAAGGGGGAACCGTGGAAAGGGGATTTGGGACTTCTGCCTTGGGATGTGTGGAAAYGATCCCTGAATTTGCTCCCTGCGATGAAACATTCCCTGATTTTCTCTCATCTCTCCCGGTTCCCCCCCCCCCCCTCCATCCACGGATTTTTCTGGCCATGAATTTTCCCACAGGGATTTCCATTCTGTCCCTGGATGTTTCTGGATCCAGGGATTTTGTGGGAATTCCAGAAGCACAAGGTCCTGCTGTAGCAAAGCCCCTCCGGAGCTTTGGGAAACAATTTTTGGGAGAGCAGGAATGTTTTTTTGGGAAGCAATTTTGTGGGAAGGCAGGAATGTTCCGGGATGACTGAGCTTCTGTTCATCCTCAGCATTCCCGGCCTTCCCATCCAAATCCCGGGATTTTCCCTGAAGCCAATGACAGACTCTGGGAGCTGGCAGCATTCCCTTGGATTCCCAGGAATTCAAGCCCACCCTGCTGCTTCCCAGAGGTTTTTTTTTTCCCCAAAATTTCTTTATCCTTTACAAAGTTTTCCTTGTTCAGCTCAATATTCCCTCTCCGGGAATTCCACCCCAAGYTCAGCCAGTGCCAGAAGCCAGGGAAAAAAAGCTGGATTTTTCCAACAGTCCAAGAAAAACCAGGATACTTTTCCAGGGAATCAGAAAACTCTGGGGCAAAGGCAGCAAAATCCAGCCCCAAATTTTCATGGAAGCAGAACCAGGGTTGGGAATCATGGGAAAGCTTCCAGGCACTTCCCAGTGTTTGTTTCCAGCTGGGAATCCCAAAGGATTCAGGCAGGGCAATTTCCCCCTTTTTTCCCTCAGTTTTCTCAAATTTTCTTCCCAGTTTTTCCAATCCCCCCCCTCCCATTTTTTCCCCTTTATTCCCATTTCCCCCCCCCCAGTTTTTCCAAGTTTTCCCCAGCTTTTCCCTCTTCTCCCTTGCTCTTTTTCCCCCTTTCCCCCCTTCTCTCTCCCAGTTTTCCCCCATTTTCCCCCATTTTTTCCTGGTGCTGGGGCCTTTGGAATCGTCCCAAATCCCAGAAATTTCCCTTCCAGGACTTCTTTCTATCCTGATTTTTACCCTGGAAGGAAAGGTGGATTTTATTCCCATCCTTCTTTCCCAAAGGTTTTCTTGTTTCCCAGTATTTTCCTTGACAAGAATCAAAAGTTTGGATGCTCCAGAAGCTCCAAAGGAAAGGAGGAATTTGAGGCTTCCTGCCCTCAGAATTCCAAGGAAAACCTGGAGCTTTTGGTCTCTTCTTTGGGACAGTGACCAAAGGGGGGAACTTTCAGATTTTCCTGATTCCCAGCAGGAAAAYCTCTCTGGCTCCCAAATCTCCTGGATAACCTCTCCTAAAATTCCCATTTCAGCTGGAGACGGTTGGAATATTCCCAATATTTATTTTATTCCTTTCTTTTTGTCAGAGTTTCAAGGTTCCATCCATTGCTTGGAATCTTCTCTCCCAGTTTTTTTGCTTCCCTGGGATTGGGATGCTCCAGCAGGAGCCACTTCCCAGCTCTCCTCCCTGTTTTCCCAGAGATTTCCCATTTCGTGGAATATTTCTGTTCATTTCTTTTTGTTCCWTTTCTGGAGTTTTATCCTAAATCGTGGAATGGGATTCTCCAATTTATCCTGGTGTTCCCATTCCCAAAAATCCTCAGCTTGGGGGTCTGCAGTGCAAAATCCAGGAAAATTTAGAAGAAAACCCATCTCCAACACTTCTTCTGGATCCAAGACTCTTCCAGATCCTGGAATTTCTTGCTGGGAATCCAAAATTCCCAAAATTCCCTCTGATTCTGGCGTGCTCAGATGCCTTCCCCCTTTCCCTTTCCCATCATTCCATGGCCAATCCCAGCTTCCCTCTCTCCCGAGGTTTTCATTTCTTTGGGATGTGAAATGAGGTCAACGCTCCACAAAATATCTTGGCTCTCATCCCCGTCTCCCATTTTTTTTTTTTATCCCGGGTTTTTTTATCCTGGCTTTCTGGAATTTCTTTCTGGATCATTTGGAAGCTCCTTCTCCTCAGAATCCGTGGCCGGATTCCTCCATTCCCTGCTCCAGGAGCGGATTTGTTCCTAGGATTCCAAACATTCCCTTTTCCCCCAACATTCCTGCCTATCCAAACATTCCCATCCTGGATTTTTCCACCTGGGAAGCAGCAGTGCCAAATTTTCCTGCTGACAGCTCCTTTATATCCTGAGACATTCCGAACTGAGCGTCCCGTCCCTGTCCTGGAGGAGGAGTCCATGGGTTTTCTTGGAATGAAGCATCCAGCAGGATTCAGGGAATCCAGTCTGGGATATCCTGGATATCCGTGTCCATCCTGCTGCTCTAGCCTGGAATTTGGGTCATGTCCCTCCTTTCCCATGGAGAGCATCTCCAGCATTCCCAAGATTCCCACTCCTGGGGCAATTCCTGATTTCCCAGTTTCCCACCTGGATCTGGCTCCAGGCACAGGGAGGAGCTGCCAGAGAATTCCCCAAATTTTGCTCCAGGGACAGGAGCAAAATTTCTCAGGAATTTGTCCGCTCTGAGCACCAGAATTCCGGGATTGGGATGCCGTGGATCCTGCTCCTGCTSTTCTGTGGGAAGCAGCATTTTACAGAGGGAAAGGACCAATCCCAAAAATCGGCCTGTCCTAGCTGGAATTCCATCCTTAGGGATATTCCYCTCTGGAGCTGCCTCTCCTCACACAGGGAATGGGAATCCCAGCTTTGGATCCTTGGGAAAACCCTTGGGAGTGGCCGGGATCCCTTTTCCATGGATCCCATCCCGTGATCCTCATGGAAGTGGCCAAATCCCTGGATTCCAGAGGGAGGAGCTCCTTTCTCCTTCCCCTTCCCATCCTGGCTCCAGGGAATTCCCAGGATGAGCTGTTGAGGGCTGGGAATGGGCTGAATGCCTGGAATTCTGAAGCCTAAAGGAGCTCCGAGCTCCATCCCCAGGGCTGGATATTCCCTGGGAACTCCAGGATGGAGAGCGGAATTTTGGGAAGCTGCAGATGRGGCGGGGCTGGAATGCTTTGGAATTCCCATCCTGGCTGGGATGGGAATGGGATCAACCCATTCCAGCATCTTCAAAWATTCGGGAGCAGCTTTCCCAGGATGGGAGAGGTTGGAAGCGCCTCTGGAACCGTCAAATCCAACCCCAAGCGGGAGCAGGGCTGGCATTGGAATGATTCCATGGCTGGAGCCCTTCCGAGATTTCGGAATTCCGAGTTCATCGTGTGGAATTGGTGTTTTCCAGCTTTTTGGCTGATGGATCCTTCCCTTCTTTTTCCTTAGGATTCGGGAATTCCTTCAACATCGACACCAAGAGGCCCCAGATCATCGCGGGATCCAGGGAAGCTTTTTTTGGATACACGGTGCAGCAGCACGACATCGGCGGCAAGAAATGGTGAGTGGGCTCTGGAAAACCGGGAATTCCAGCGGGAATTACACCACGTCTCCTCCAGAATTCCCAGGAATTGCTGGGCCAGGGTGAGGTTGCTCCTGGAGGTGCTGCATGAAGGAAAGGTTTTCCTTAAAAAAAGAGGAATTTTGGGTGGGATAAGGGAATATTGGGAATTTGGGAAGGGRGTGTCCTGGCTGGATCACGATTCCTTGGAGCCCCCCAGGGCTGGAATCCCATCTGGAATTTGGGTCCAGGCCATCCCAATTTTTACAGTTTGCATGGAGGAGCCAGAGCCTGGAAAATCAATCCATTGAGAATATCCATTGGGAATGTGGGATGAGCCTGGGATTGGCTCGGGTTTGGGATTTTGGAGTGGGTTTGGCTGATCCCAGGGATGGATCCAGGGCCAATCCTGGGGCTGATCCCAGGGGAATGAATCCCGGGGGATCCCACCCAGATGTTGGCAGAGACCTTTGGTGCATCCCAGGAGCACATCCGGATGCTCCAAAGCCCATGGAATTCCCTGAAACTCAGGATCTGCCCCCCAGGTGGATGAATCCAGGCTTAATCCCATAATTAATGCAGGGGATACTCATGGAATTCCAGAATCCAGCCTTTGCCACCTTTGGAAAACCCTCCTGTGTCCTGAACCTGGGATTCCCATTCCACGGAATTTTGGGAAGTCAGGGTCTCTCTTTCCATGGCTCTCAGCCCCGTTTTCTGCCTGGACTGGGAGTTTTTCCCATTGGAATTCTGCATCCTATGGAAGGGCTGATGCCTTGGGATCAAGGCTGGGAGTTCCGTGTTTCCCGGGATTCTGAGGGAAATTGCTGGAAAATCCCAATTTTGGGAATATTCTCATCCCAGTTGTATCCATAGGAGCTGTTTTAGCTCCATCCCAGCTGAGGGGCTGCAATTTCTGGGAGATTTGGGATCTCTCATCCCGTTTTTCCATGCTACCACCACTGGTGGTGTGGTCAAAGGCTGAATTCCCTGGAAACTGGGAACCTTTTCCTGCTTTCCCAAGCAGGATCAAAGACCATCCCTGGCTTCTTTTCCCAACTTTCCCTGCCAACATCCGCAGGATCCACCTCTAGTTTTTCCTCCTGTTGGTTCCTCTGCTTGGAAAAATGGAATTTTTCCAGCGGGATCCTRTGGATGGACATGGACACAAAAACTCAGGACAGCGCTGCTGGAATCTGCAATTGAGTGGGRAAAAAATTCCACGGGAAAAATGTGGATAACAGCTGAAAAATGGAGAAATCTGAGAGCAACCAGAAACCTCTGGAATAAAAACCATGGATGTGCAGAGGGAGCTGGATCAGAATTCCAGGTGCAGGATAATTCCAGGTGCAGGATAATTCCAGGAGCTGGATAACTCCAGGAGCTGGCAGGACACGGAAGGAGAGGGAATGTCCTGAAACCCCAATTCCCGCTGAGCATCTTCCAATCCCATCCCAAAGAATTCCACAAAATCCTCTGGAATACAGCAGAGGCTGCGGGGTTCTCTCAGAATCCCAGCCATGGATGTGCCGGGATCCAGCTGCCAAATTCCAAGCGCGGAATCCGAGGATTTTGGCACCTCTCCTTCAGTCTGAGCCTYTTAATGCTGCTTTTGGCTGCCGGGAATTGTTTGGGAACGGATTCCAAGAATTTTGTGTTTATGTTTTTTTCCATATATTTCTAAAGGAAGATTGGAGTGGCTCCAAACAGATTGGATTTTCCAGGTATTTTTGGAAGTCGGGAATTTTCCCCTTTTCCTGACTTTTCAGGGAACCACCCAGACTCATGGAAATGAATCCCAGAGAGTGAAAAATCCATGAGGAAAAAATTCAGGTTATTAAACTCCTGGGGGGGGAAATTCCACTTGGATATTTAATGCTGGAAAAGCTCATCCATGTGGGATTTGATTTTGCTCTGGCGTTTTCCAGAGCAGTGAGGGGTTTCCAGACCTCCCTTTCCACACTTTTTCCATCTTTTCTGTGGAGCTGGAGGTGCCTTCTCCAAGTGGGGATGGAAAAGATGACGACAGGTGCCTGGAATTCATCCCAAAAACCACCGGAGCTCCATGGAATGGCAGCTTCCCACTCCTGGAGCAGGCAGGGAAAGGGGGACCTGGAATTGTGGGATCAGAGCATTCCCAGTGTCCATACTGGGGGTTTTTGGGAAAAATGGGAACTCCCTGTGCTGCTGGGACAAAATTACCTGTGAGGAATTTTGGGATAAGGAATTCCTGGGAGGATGAGAAGGRTTTTGGAGGGTTTGAATCCCAAATCCAGGCAGGTCGGACGCTGTGGATGGATTTATTTGGGAATAATGAGCAGAATTCCCACAAATGGGATGTGTATCCCTTAAAACCTGCAAGCTGTCATGGGAATGGGAGCTCCTGAATATTTGGAGCAAACGCAACCTGGAATTTCATGGAATTTTGGGAAGAATCTTCCTGGAGGTTCAAGAGCAGGGAAAGAAGGGGAAAAAAATTCCCTTCATCTTTCATCTCCCCCTTCCAAGTGTTTGTCTAGGATGCTTCCCATCACTCCAGGAGCTGGGGCTGGGAGCATCCCAGAGCTCCTTTTCCAAGGAATCCTGGAGAGGGACACCTGGAGCCCAGTTCCTGGAATTKTTGGGATGCTGGATGCTCCTCGGGACCTTTCCCTAACCCAACTTCATATCCCACTTAGCCAAAGGGAAGTTCTGATCCCAGAACTCCTCCCTGGGAGCATCCCAGAGTTCCTTTTCCAAGGAATCTTGGAGAGGGGCACAGACACGACAGGGACAAATCCATGTCCAGACCCCAAATCCCAGAAAACAGCGGATAACGGGAGCAAAGGCAGCACAAGGAACTCTGGAATACCGTGGGCAGCAGGAATGCCACATTCCCATTTTTCCCCCCATTTTTTGGGATGTTAAGGAGATATTTCCAGGCAAGGCCTCTCCRTGGTTCTTGGCTCAGCCGGGATTTTCCATGGAGCTGTTCTGGGATCTGGATCCACAGGGTCCTGTGGGATCTCCAGCTTCCCTCTGGAGATCCCCAAGAAAACTGGGAATTTCCCAGGTGACTTTTCCCAGTCTCCCATTTCCACTCCAAACAAACCCTTCTCCTTCARAACCCCTGTTAATTCCCAGATTTTTTGCCACCCCATCCCTGGAATGTTCAAATCCAGCTCGGAGCAATCTCTGGAAGTGCGGCTGGAATGACCCAAACCATTCCATGATTTTCTTGAAAACGAGGCCAAAAAGAGGGAAAATCCCCCCCAAAAAACTGGGAATAGGGGGGGTTGCCACAGATCCTGCATCCTAGGGTGGGAGGGAGAGCTGGGAGCAGACATTATGGAATTCTCTGCGCTTCCACCAAAATATTCCAAGCGCTCCGGCGGCGGCCAAGCCACGGGAGAATTCCAGCCAAGAAAACCTCTGGCAGGAGCTGGAAAACAGAAACCCCTGGAAGTGTTTTTCCAGATCAGCACAATTCTGGCTTTCAATCCAGCCAGAATATTTTTCCCTCATTTTTTTTCCCCTCCTCCTTTTCCCTCCGCCCGGGCTCAGACCGGGATTGTCCAGGATCAGGGCCTGGAGCTCAGGGGTGGAATGGGATGAGCTTTAAGGTTTTTCCCACCCAAACCATTCCAGAATTCCTGGATTTTGCTGGTTTGGAGGCTTTCCCAGCCTGCAGGCATGGACAGATCCCATTCCCAGCCTGGCCGGAAAACTGGGAATCAGGACCCAGCACTGGGCTTTGCTTGGAGAGCAATATCCTGGGGTATTCCTGCTTTTTCTCTCCTTGTTTTTTTGGGGATGAAAGTTAAAAATCCATCCTCAGACAGCTTGGAGCAGTCAGAGCTTTTCCCACTTAATCCCTGTTGGTTTTTTTCCCTTTGTTTTCTCCGGGAGSAGGGAACGGAGAGGGAGGCGAGGCAGGAATTGTTTGGTTCTGATTTTCTTTCAAAGCCTCATTTTTTGGCCAAGTTGTGATGCAGGAGCTGCTTCCCTCTTGGGAATCCAGGGAAAAATCAGGATATTTGGGATGAACCCAGGATGTGTGGAGGGGGAAAGCTTGAAAAAACCCAGGAATGTCTCCCTTCTATAGCAGGATGCTCCAGTTTTCTTCGGATGAGCTGGATTATTTGGATATTTTTGGGAATTTGGGATAACCTGTCCCAAATCCCTGATAATTTTTGGTTTTTTTGAAGGAGAACTCCAGGATTTCTAGCCCGAGTTTCCAAGTAAAGGAAGAGTGGAGCAGCATCCCTAAAAACACCTTCCAAACAGCTGGAAAAGCCTTTTTCCCGAGCTGCCAAGTTTCCATGAGGATTTGACAGCTCCAGCTGATGAATCATTCCCATTTAACCAAAAAGGGAAAACAATTCCWTTGTTTTTTGGGAGACAAGAATTCYGGCTTYGGGAGCTCTGCAGCCGCTCCTCATTCATGGCAAAATCTGGGAATGTTTGGGTTTCCTTTGGGTCTGCCTCGTCATCCCAAAGGGATGATCCGACCCCAAACCCGCTGGTTATTTGGGAATATTGATTAATGGGTGGTGTGATCACATTAATATGGGAATATTAATTCATGGAAAAGTCTCCAAGAGGATTCCCTGCAGGATGGGGGGCGCATCAAACTGGAGCTGCTCCCAGAAGTTCATGGAATTTCATGTATCTGAAATTCTTTGGGAATTGGGAGTTACACCAGGAGATCCTTGTTTTCCAAGAAGCCTCCACCTTTATTCCTCCTCATCCTCAAGGTCTTCCCATTCCCTTTCCTGATCTTCCACCTTTTCCCTCCTCTCCACCAAATGAAAGTGTGGGAGAGCCTCAGGAAAATGAGCAAATTCCTGAAAAATCCCAGATTTTCCTGGATGCTGTTGAGGACAGCTCCAGCTGGAGATGATTTTCCCGTGGTGAATTCCCACATTAAGCCGTAATTCAGGAAGTGTTTCCATGAGAATCCTTGGATTCGGGAGCTTTTCCTTGGGTGAGCGATTCCGGTTTGGGATAAAAGAATGGGATGTTTGTCTTTGGAGCAGCAACATTTTTAAGGAGTGACAATTCCTGGTCTAACGGGGAACATCTGTGCCGGTGGCTTTTCCAGCTGCTGGGAAGGGCCCTGTGGAACAAAAGAGCTCCTGTTTATCTGGAGATCCAGACTGGGACAGTTGCATCCGTAGGATTTTTTGGGAAGCTAAAAAGTAAAAAAAAAATCCCATTTATTTTGGGAGCAGGAGTTGCCATCAACTCATGGTGCCGAGGATTTTTGGGATAGCCTGGAAAGAAGGGATGGATTCCTTAGGCCCTGCGCTCTTCCTGCTTTTGGGTTGCTGGGTTGGAATGCTGTGGTCAAGAAAAAGTGGGAAAAATGTTTGGATGTCCCAAAAATATCTCAGCTGGAAGTTGGTGTCCTTGCTGGGGAATGGGATTTAGTAACTCCCTTCTTTTGGAGAGCAGGAGAATTCCCAATGTCCACTGGAGATCCCAATGTTCAGAACAACTCCAGCTTGGAGCAAATTCCCTACTCCAGGGTTTTCCTGGGGAAAATTCCTTTCCTCCACTGGAGATCCCAATGTTCATCTCCCAGTGCTCACAACAGCTCCAGCTTGGAGAAAATTCCCTTTTCCAGGGTTTTCCCTGGGAAAATTCCTTCCCAATTTCCTTGCTCACCCCTGGAGATCCCAATGTTCAGCTCAGGGCTGTTCATAACAATTCCAGGTTGAAGCAAATCCCCTTTTCCAGGACTTTCTGGGGAAAAATTCCTTGTAGATCCCAGCGGGATTTGCTGGAAGGGTTCCACCAACTCCTTGTTACTCCTTCTGGTTCTGCTGGAATCCTGCATCCATATCCATGTTCTGGGGATGAAGTGGGTGATGTCTCCATATCCACATCCTGGAGATGTTCTGGGAATGAAGTGGGAGGTGTCCCTGCCCATGGAGGGGGTTGGGATGAGATGATCCTTAAGGTCCCTTCCATCCCAAACCGTTCCATGACCCTGTGGAAAGGCTCCTCCATAGGCAGTGGAGAGAAGGGACAATCCATAATGATTCTGAGGGATTTGGTACCACCCTGGAGCTGCTTCCTTGCTCCTGCCTGTGCTTCCACATGGGTTTGGGTATTTCCCCCTTTCCAGGAATCCATTCCTTGCAGCTGATGGGAATGAATTCCACAATTYCACGTGGCAGAGTCACATTCCCAACTTTTTTCTCTTTCCAGCAGGAAGAGAAGGAGAAGCTTTCCTTCCACTGAGGTTGTGGCCCTCTCCTGCCACTCCCAAACCCGGGAATTGTGGCTGAGGGGATTTTTCCCAGGGGATTCCCGTTGTCCCGGTGCTGATGGCTCCGTGTTTTCCGCAGGCTGGTGGTGGGAGCTCCCTACGAATCCAACGGGCAGCAGAAAACCGGAGACGTCTACAAGTGTCCAGTGCTGAGTGACAACCACGGAAACTGCACCAAGCTCAACCTGGGTACGGCGTTCCTGTCCCTGACATCCCTAATTATCCCTGGAAAATGGGATATTGGGAAAGGGATTCCTCCCTGGGAAGGTGGAATTCCCAGAGAAGCCCCTGGATCCCGGGAAGTGTCCGGGAAGGCCGGGTTGGATGGGGCTTGGGGCACCCTGGGATGATGGAAGCAGTGGATGGGCTTTAAATTCCCAAATTAATCCATGATTSCCAGTTTGCTTCCCAAAGGGGGAGCTCTGGCTCATGAGGGAGCTGGGARTTTTCCAGAGGAACGGTTGGGTCAGGATTTGGGACACAGCTCAGTRACCAATCCCATTTAGGACTGACAGGGCTGCCCTGGGGGCTGTTCCCAACTTTTGGGTTGTGCCATGGGAAAAACGGGGATTCCCTGGGAATCCAGGATGAGGAGCTGAGCCCTCCAAGGGGTTTTCTCCTCTCCAGTTCCCAGCCTCATTCCCAAAAAAAAATTCCTTCCTTGGTTGTTCATCTAGGCGAAAAACCCAATTTTTCTAATTTYTTCTCACCTTCCAAAAATCCATGAAATCCGGAATGAAGATTCCTCTCCGGCACAAAATTCCCGGTTCCTCCAGAGATTCCAGGGGCATTCCAAATTTCCTGGGAACGTTTCTGATCCCAGCCTCTCTCCCAAGGATGGGTGATGCTGGTTTTTTTTCCAAATYTTTTTCTCACCTCCCAAAAATCACCAAAACCTGGAGTTACGCCGGCAGAGKTGCCTCTCCGGCACACAATTCCCGGTGGCTGTGGAGATTCCGGGGGTCATTCCGGATTTCCTGGGAGTGTCCCTGATGCCAGCCTCTCTCCCAAGGGCGGGTGACGCTGTCCAACGTGTCGGAGCGCAAGGACAACATGCGCCTGGGCCTGAGCCTGGCCACCAACCCCAGGGACAGCAGCTTCCTGGTGAGCAGCATGCCTGGGAACGTGGGCTGGGAATCTGGGAATGGGCAGCRGGACGGGAAGGTGTCGGGAGGTTCCTCTCGGTGGGTTTTTTTTTAGGGAATGTAGGGAGATTTATTGGGATTTATTGACAAAATTAAATGAAGTATAATAAAATATAATGTAATAAAATAGAATGAAATGGAATTAAAATAAAATGAAATAAAGTAAAATGGAAGAAAATGAAACTAAAGCACATCCGTGGGAAAGGGATCCTTTGAACCAAATCCTGCTTTTTTACCATTTTTTAGGCCTGCAGCCCTCTGTGGTCCCACGAGTGTGGCAGCTCCTACTACACCACGGGAATGTGTTCCCGCGTCAACTCCAACTTCCGCTTCTCCAGAACCGTGGCTCCGGCTCTGCAGAGTGAGGACCAAGATCCCTGCTCCCATCCCAGCTCCCATCCCTGCTCCCATCCCAGCTCCCATCCCTGCTCCCATCCCAGCTCCCATCTCTGCTCCCACCCCATTTTGGCTGCACAAAACAAAGCCCTCGTTGACCAGGAGTTAAACGTGTTGGAATTTGGGAATTTGGAGCCGGGATTTTGTTTTGGAGGGTTGAAGTGAAGTTTCCTGCCTTTCCTGGAGATGGGAAGGATTCCCACAAGTCTGTCCTGCTCCTGGGAGCTCTTCATCCCATGGGATGTGATTGCCCAGCTCCAGAACCTCTCTGGTGTTGGTTAATTCCCAGGGCAGGTGGACTGGGAAAAATTGGATTTGGGGGAGATCAAGGCAGGAAAGGCAGAACCCATCACCAAATTCCCAGGGCATAAAGAGGGGCTTGGAAAAATGGGATTTTCAGGATCAAGGCAGTAAAGGCATCATCAAATTCCCACTGTCACTTCCCTCGTTATGTTCCAGCCCTCACTGCAAAGGATAATTGGGGTTTTAGGGAGCTTTAGGAAGTGTTTATTTAATGGGATGCAGGGTCAGCTCCTCTCCCTGATTCCTGGGATGGGATGGAGATGGGGGCACACAGAGGATCCCAGTGATCCATGAGTGACTCCAATCCATGGATTCTTTCATCCGTTAAAAATTGTAGGGTGAAAGAGCAGCCGATAAATCTCCAAAATCCAGGATCACCACGGAATGCTGTAAAACATCAGCAAGACTGAGATGATCCTGAGCAATTTTTCCCCACTGGAAAAAATCCTCAAATCCTTCCTGCTCCAGCTGCAGAGCCGAGCCCTGGGGTCCCCTCCGGGGTTTTTGGCTGCCGAGGATTTCAGAAGAAGGGAGGAAATGCCCGCCTTGCTTTCCATGGCAGGGCTGGGAATGACTCAGGGATCAGGAACGGCTCTGCGGGAGGAGCGGAGCCGGGTCCTGCTCCTCTTTGAAGTGTGGAATGATATTAAATGGGATCAAATTCCAAAGCTGAATCCCAAATGATGCCCCTGAGTGTTATTCCTAGGAAGTGATCCCATCTTTTCACAGCAGAGAGGATTCCTGTGGCTTCTCCCCACCTTGCTGGAGCCCAAATTCTTTCCCAAACCATTGAAATCAGATTTTTTTTCCCCAAAAAATCCTAAGAGAAAGTACCTGGAAGTGAAGCCATAAATCTGCCCTTTTGCAAGAGGACTCTTAATAAATCCCTGGATTTTCCACAGGATGCCAGACCTACATGGACATCATCATCGTTCTGGATGGATCCAACAGCATTTATCCATGGGTTGAAGTCCAGCACTTCCTGATAAACATCCTGAAAAAGTTTTACATCGGTCCTGGACAGATCCAGGTGAGGCTCTGAACCGTTTGTGTCATCCCAAGGCCGTTCCCAATGTCCCTTTTCTGTCAAGCTGCTGGAATTTGTCAAAATATTGGGATTTTTGACTTATCCCATGGGAAGAAAACGCTCCCATTAATGTCCCTAAGCGAGCTATGGAGGGATCCCACACCCCAATGGGAACTGGGAGGATGAGACCCGTATGGAAAGGAGCTCTCCGTGCTCTTGCTCCGAGTAATCATGGGTTGATTTAAGCAGGAATTTGAGCAGGAATATCCCAGATTTTCCCAAAAACCCCAGTTTGGTCCCGCCTGGAGATGCTGTTGGTCCAAACTGGGATAGTGCAGCGTGCCACATCTGGATCCCCCCCAAAACTTGGGAGCAGAGCAGGGGGGAGAGCCATAAAACTGAGAATTAATAATGATCCCGTGGAGGGAAAACTGGGCGGTGGAATTTCAAAAAGGAAAATGAGCGTAGAGAATTTTACCTGTGGCTGGCGACTCCCGCGGTTGACAGCGCTCGCGGTGGACGGGACCTCGTCCCGTTGGCCTTTCTGGTGCCATTCCCGTCRTTCCCAGGTGGGAGTTGTGCAGTACGGAGAGGACGTGGTCCATGAGTTCCATCTGAACGACTACAGGTCCGTGCAGGACGTGGTGGCGGCCGCCAGCCACATCGAGCAGCGCGGGGGCACCGAGACCAGGACCGCCTACGGCATCGAGTTCGCTCGGTAAAACCCCTCACACCCCTGCTCCTACCCCCAGGAAAACCTTCAAATCCGTGGGGCTTTTCCCCCTCCTTCCCTCTCCCTTTGTTTTCCTTGCTGCTCAAGGATGGGGGAATYGCCAGGGTTTGCAGGAAAATGTGATGTGGGGGAAGCTTTGAGAGTGGCGCTTCCCAAAAGTCTTCCATCCTTTTTTGCAGCTGGGGCAGGCTCTGGAATTGTGGCCTCTCCCTGGAAACCGCCAGGGATGAGCTCCCAGCCCCCAGATTCAGCCCCAGAACCTGGAGCTCTCCTGGAAATCCCTGGAGAGTCCCCAGGAACTCAGGACAGCTCCACCTCCTCCCTTTTCCAGGGACAAATCCCTTGCTCCTGCACTTTTTYCAAGCAGTATTCCTGCTGGGAATCATGGAATTTTAGGCTGGAAAAGAGGTCAGAGATCAAGTCCAGCACTGCCAAGGCCACCACTGACCATGTCCCAAGTGCCRCATCCATGTGGTTTGGAAATCCCTGCAGGAATGGTGATTCCAGCACYGCCCTGGGCAGCTTGGAAAAGTTTTAGATGGATCCTGGCCAGATCCAAGCAAGGTCCTGAACGATTTGTGTAACGCAGAGTCCCCAAACCCTGCTCAGTGTSCCTTTTCCATAAATACGCTGGAATTTGGGGTCGTGCCTTGTCAAAATCATGGGATTTTGGCAGGGGTGGATAATGGATGAAGAAATTTTCCCTCMCAGGGAAAGGCCCCATAGGCCACGGCCAAACTCCGCCGGCCAACTCAAGGTCCATTCCCTCACCCGATTTTGCTGAATTACGGCCTCTTTCCCACAAGAAGTGGGGAAACCCACATCCCAAAGCATTTCCCGAGGGTTCCTGCCCCTCCCCAGGGGCAGCAGCCCCRGAGACCCCTCGGGGCGGGCTCGGTGGGGCGGCGGAGCCCCCACGGAGCTGGCGGGGCTGAGCAGCCCAGGGCATCTCTTCACTTGCAGCTCGGAAGCGTTTCGGAAAGGTGGCCGGAAAGGGGCAAAGAGAGTAATGATTGTCATCACAGATGGAGAGTCCCACGACAGCCCAGACCTGGAGAAGGTGATCGAGGACAGCGAGAGGGACAACGTCACCAGATACGCGGTGGCGGTGAGTGACGGGGCTTTGGGGGTCTGGGAGTCCTGCAGAGCGTGGTGGTGCTCCAGGAATCCCAAAGCACCAGGACAGCCCATCCCCACTGCTCCTGGAGTATTCCAAGAGGTCCTTGTGTGCTCTAGCAATCCCAAAGCACCAGGACAGCCCATCCCCAGTGCTCCTGGAGCATTCCAAGAGCTCCTGTCCATCCCCACCACTCCTGGAGCATTCCAAGAGGTCCTTGTGGCTGGTGCTGCTCTTGGGATGCTCAGCTCAGGATTCAACTGCTGGAGCTGGTGCTGGGCCCAGGGACAGGCAGGGCCCCAGATTCCATGAGGAATGTCCAGCCGGGARGAATTGCAGCAGTTTCCTCTGTTTGTTTCCACAAAGCGGTGTCAGATCCAAGGATGGGGCTTCTCCCACGTGGACAGCCCAAAGGGTTTTGGGAGGTTTTATCCATCCTGGGAAAACGGCCCAGAGGAGCTGCTGACCCCTCATCCCTGGAGGTGTCCAAGGCTGGACAGGGCTTGGAGCAGCCTGGGGTAGAGGAGGGTGTCCCYGCCCATGGAATGGGATCAGCTGTAAAATCCCTCCCAATCCAATCAACCCGGGAATTCTAATTCCATGAAAGTCTCGCATTTTATTCCCAACCAGGTCTTGGGTTATTACAACAGGAGAGGAATCAACCCCGAGGCCTTTCTGAACGAGATCAAATTCATCGCCAGCGACCCCGATGACAAACACTTCTTCAATGTCACTGACGAGGCGGCCCTCAAGGACATCGTGGATGCCCTGGGAGAAAGGATTTTCAGCCTGGAAGGTGAGGGATGCTCCTCCCTGGCACCTCYCAGAGCTGGGAATGTGCTGGTCCTTCTTTTCCCCAAATTTGGACGTGGCTTCCACAAGATCTGAGCCTAAAATCCTGCTTGGAGAATCTTCAGATTTGAGGAAATGTCTTTATTTGGAGTGGTTGTGTCCCTTGGATATCAGAAGCAGAGATCCCTTTTCCAAAGGACACACCTCATTCCGGCCAGAGGAATTCTGGTGGCTTTGATTTTTCCTTTTTATAGAAAACCTTGGGGATTTGGTATGGGGGGAATTTGGGCGTCGGTGTCTTCCTCATCCATCAAATTCCAGGGTTGTAAACAGGAAAACCCACACACAGGAGCTTCCTGGGGTGCCAGACATCAGGAGATTATGGGAATAATGTTGGGATTTYGGGTTTATTGGCTGAAATGAAATATCAGGAAATATTTCTGTCTTAAATGTCAGCTCTTGTGACAACTTTGTCACTCTCCCAAACTAAATTTATCCGAATTTCAGAGGAAAAATGCAGCCTGGAATGAACAATTGGAACAGAAGAGGGAGGGCCCGCACTGGGAATGAAACATCTTGAATTTGGGGGATTTTGGCTCAAACCAGCTCACAAACTCCCCACAAGTTTCCCAGTTTCCTCTGTCCAGCCTGGCGCTTCCCTGTGGAAGTTGCCCTGGATGAGGAATTCCCCCAGCTGGAATTACGAAGCAAAAATCTCCAAATCCCCAATTTTTGGGTGATCTTGCAGCTCTGCAAGGGGAGATTCAGTACCTCAGCAGAGCTCCCAGGCCCCCTAACAGCACGAGGTTGTGGAATTGGGGGATTTGGGGAGAAATGGGATCATCAGGAGGACATGGAGCTGCTGGAGCAATTCCAGAGGAGGCCACGGAGCTGTTCCAGGAAAGCAAAACTCCCCATTAAACACAAATTCCCTTTTTTTGTTTAAGGAACCAACAAGAACGAGATCTCCTTTGGACTGGAAATGTCCCAGACTGGATTTTCATCCCATGTTGTGGAAGTAAGAGAGGAAATGTGGGAATTTTTTTTTTGCTCCTGCCTTGTCCTGTTTATCACCCCCTGCTCCAGGTGGGAGACTGGGATTTGGGACAAATTATTAATTACAGAGTTAAATAATTAACATGAGGATAAGGAAATGCTGCTGGATTATCCCATGGGAAAGGGAGGTGTTGGGAGACCTGAGCATCCCTTGGGATCTGCAGCAGATCCTCCTGTTGCCATGACCTCTTGGGAAGGACGTGCTGGGATGTCCATGGAAAAAGCGTTTGGGAATTCCCTGGGGAGAAAAAACACATTGGAAAACCAGGAATAGGGTGGAAGTGTCATTCCAGCGGTTTTCAAACCCTCCAGCATTCCAGGTGTTTTTGGTCTGTGTGGGATCAGAGGGATGGAATCGCCTCCGCTTGGGAAGAATTCCCACCAAAGCGCTCCTGTGTTCCCACAGGACGGGATCCTGCTGGGAGCAGTGGGAGCCTACGACTGGAACGGAGCTGTCCTGAAGGAGACCAGCAGCGGGAAGGTCATCCCTCTGCGGGAATCCTACCTGCAGGAGTTCCCAGAGGAGCTGAAAAACCACGGGGCCTACTTAGGTGGGAAGGCTGAACGAGTCCCTGCTGCCACGGGCGGGGGGAATTCCAGGTTTTATCCTTAAAAAAGAGGAAGCACGGGGTATTCCTCGTGGGAGAGCTGCGGGATGCAGCACGGGAGCATCCTCACCTGGGAAGAGCCCGGCTCCGACCCCGGAGCGGGGCACAAATGGGATTTGAATTCAGGAGCAGCCGAGCCGGCGGGTGATCCGCGGCTTTTCTTGGAGCGGTTTCAAAGCACTGATGGAATTTCATGCCTAGGCAGGAAATACCTGCTGGGTTAATCCGTTCCATGTGCAGCCACTGCAGCTCTGGAATAAAAATATCAGCCTGGGTTGTGAAGTGCAGCCTCCCCTCGGAGATGGGGCTGTCCCGTGGCAGGGAGAGAGGTGGGATTCTGTGGGATTCTGCGGGATCAGCACCTCAAGGCTCTTCCCTGGGAATGGGGACACGTGGATCATCCATGGGGTGACAGCAGAGTGTCCCCTGAGCTGGAATGTCTGTGGGTGTCCCATGGGAATCCCTGTGGGAGCTCTGCTGAGCTCTCTTTACCACTGCCTGGAGTGAGAATTCCGGGAATATTAAGGAATGCTGGTGTATCCTGGTGAGGAGCAGCCGGGGGGCTCAGGGCTGGTGGTTGGTTTAGGAATATCCCTCCAGCAGGGGCATTTTTAGGGAAAGAGGGACCCCAGGCAAGGCTGGTGAGCAGGGAAAGGGGTCCAAAAATCCCCGGAGATGCTCAAAATTTAACTGGATGTGATTCCAGGGAATGTGATTCAGTTTCATGACTGGCCAGACTTTGAGTTCCTTAGAATCCCAGAATTCTGGAATGATTGKAAAGGAACTTAAAGCTCATCCCATTCCACCTTCCCCTATCCCAGGTTTCTCCATGCCCCATCCAGCCTGGGATTGGAACATTCCAGGGATGGGGCAGCCACAGCTTCTCTGGGCACCCTGTTCCACTTCTAAGGATTTAATTGGAATTTAAACCTGAGCCTGAAGGTTCAGGAACCTGGACTTGGGGCTGAAAACTGGGATTTGCCAGCCCCAGCTTTATATTCCTACAAAATCCCATGTGCATCCATGGAAGTGCTGCAGCCCAGGGGGTGATCCCAGTAGGAAAAAGGGATTGCTCGCGGTCACTGGCTTAGGCAGGGTTATTTCCATCAGGAGGAAGGGTTTTGATGGATTCATGGCTTTTCTTGGACTGGGAATGTTGACATCAAGCACCAGGAAAGCTTTTCCTGCCCGGTCTCCCTGGAGCAGCGGGAGCTGCAACTTCCCAACACTCATCACCTCGGAGTGTTTGTCCAGCTTGATGTGAGCCATGAAATAGAACAGCCAGAAATCTGGGAATTGCAGGAATTGGATTGACCTTCGATAAAAGAAGGATTTGCACAGGAAGTGGGGATCAGGCAGTGCCAAATCTCCCRGCACAGCCCCGGCTGTGGCAGCACCGGAGCGGGCGGCTCGGGGGCGCTGGGGTCCCTCTGGGTGATTTCATCTTTGCAAAAATCCCGGGTTTTAAGCTTCCCCTTTTTGGGAAGTGGCCAGAGCTGTGTCAGCAGCTGGGGGCTAACGGAAAGCAGGCCCCAGGAGCAGGCAGGGAATTCCCACTCCGTGTCCATCCCTCTCCAGGTTACACCGTCTCCTCCGTCGTCTCCACCAAGCACGAGCGGATCTACGTGGCGGGAGCGCCGCGGTTCAACCACACGGGCAAGGTCATCCTGTTCACCATGCACAGCAACAGGAACCTCACCATCCACCAGGCCCTCAAGGGAGAACAGGTAATTCCAGCCGGGAATGCTGTGCTCCTCTTCCCCCCTGGAAAAATCAACCCTCTCCCTTGGTTTTCCCGAGTTGGAACSACTCGGATGTGCTGGTGTCCTGGTACTTGGAAGGACAGGTGTCTGCTGAGGAAGGCAGGAGCCTGCCTTGAAATGGAAAATGTAAACCCACTCCCTTGGAATTATTGTAATTTTGAAATTAAGGGGCTCTCAGGCAAAGACATGGGAATAGGAATAACAGCTCTTTACTAAGAAAATAAAAAATACAAATGCAATAGTACAAAAAAGAAAACAAACCACTGTCAGAGTCAGAACAGGACCTGTCCCCCTGTGTGTCAGGGAGGTGTCCCAGCCCCATCCCATGGGGGCTCAGCCCTCCTGCAGTGCCAGCTGTGGCTCTGCTGCAGCAGGGATCCTGCACAAGGGGGGAGTTTTCCTCTGCAGCTCCAGGGCTGCTGCAGATGGGCCTGGGCTCCCTCTGCCAATGCAGGGCAGCAGAAAGCTGCTCCTCTGGCAATGCAGGGGGGCAGAAAGCTGCTCCTCTGGGAATGCAGGGGGCAAAGGCTGCTGGGCTGTGCCAGGCTCAGATTGGATCCAGGTAGGAATGCTTGGCTCCTCCCCTGGGTGGAGCATCTCCCCATGGGATGATGGAATTGGATCAGCTGTGCAGGGACACTCACTCGCCATGAACAGAAGCTAATTAATAATTAATGGCCCATGAACAGCAGAGATCTCCTGGAGAGAGGGTTGGCTGTGGGAGAGATAAAGAAAACTGCTCAATGAACAGCAGAGAACTGCCCCAGCTCTGATAGATGGGGATAGAACGCAAACGCCCATTTCCAACCCAAGACAGCCGGTTGTGGCAGCATCCTCAGTGGCCGTGGCAGGGTTGGGGTGTCCCTGTGGTTCCAGGGGCATGGTGGCATCATTCCCACCCTGTCCTGTCTCCCCCAGATYGGCTCCTACTACGGCAGTGAGATCAATTCCCTGGACGTGAACGGCGACGGCGTCACCGACGTGCTGCTGGTGGGAGCGCCCATGTTCTTCAGCGAGGGCAGGGAGAGGGGCAAGGTCTACGTGTACACCCTGCACGGGGTGAGTGGCACCTGGGGACATTGTGGGGACATCCGGGTGCTCTCATGGCGGCTGTGTCCCCGGGCTGGGTCTCAGGGGAGGGGTAGAATGGGATCTTTGCCACTTGGGAATGTGGATGTCCCTCTGGAGAAACCATCTCCAGCCATGCGGCGTCCTCCAGACCTGCTCCCCTCAGGGAGAGCTCAGAGCCCCTTCCAGAGCCTAAAGGCGCTTCCCTGTGGAAGCTGCTTCCCTGGATGAGGAATTCCCCCAGGTGGAATTATGAAGAAAATAAGAGCCACCTGGAGCATGGAATCCCTACACCCAAAGCACTTTATTATTTATGGAATTTTATTATTATTATTATTATTATTGGTGGTGTTGTTGTTGTAGTTGTCATTGTTGTTGTTATTATTGAAATTTGTATTTATTATAGCATTTCTTATGAGTATGGGATGTTTATTATTATGGAATTTGTATTTGTTATGGAATGTATTATTAATATTGAGTTATTATTACTACTACTACTTCTACTATTACTACTATTGAATTATTTATTTAGGGTGCAAAGCACATGTGCGGCTGGCTCTGGGGGTGCTCAGGGCTCCTCATTCCCCAGGGATGTGCTCCAAAATCCCCCATCCCTGGGAATGCTCCCACCTCTTCCTTGGAGAATCCCTCCCACATCGCCGCGCTGTTCACTTGAGGGTGTCTCCTCTTCCCAGCCTTGCTGCTGATGCTTTGGGAATTGTCTTCCTTCTTTTTTTTCCTTGGCAGAACCTCTTTGTTCCCAGCGGAGCCCTGGTGGACCTCCAGAGTTACCAGAATTCCCGTTTCGGCTCCTGCATCGCCGCCGTTCCCGACCTCAACCAGGACTCCTACAACGACCTGGTGGTCGGGGCCCCTCTGGAGGAYGAGCACCAAGGAGCCATTTACATTTTCCTGGGATTCCAGGAGACCATCCTGAGGAAGTACAAGCAGGTGGGGCTTCCCTCTGCTTGGTTTTCCTCATCTTTCATGGGAATAAATATCATTTGTCCTTGTTTTAAGGACAAATCCACACCTGGGATTTAATTGTTAATTATTACAGCCAGATATTTCTTCTTTTGAGGCATCCAAGACAAAACGTTGGAGTTCAAGCTTTGGAAACCAGTGGTGGAGTCCCCATCCCTGCTGGGATTTAAGATGTGTGGATGTGGCACTTGGGGACATTTTGTGGTGGCCTTGGCAGGGCTGGGAGATGGTTGGACTCCGCAATCTTGGATGGCTTTTCCAACCTGAATTATTCCATGGAATAGTGGGGAAAAAGGCTTGAAATTATAGGCAATGTTTAGCAATCATTGCAAGGGACTGCTATAGATTAATTAATTAATTATAATTTTTTAATTTATTTTTTTTATTACACTTTTGATAAATGTTAAATACGCGGGGTAAACCCAGTAGAAGTCTCGGATGGTGTCTCCAAAGAGAAATTGCTCTCGAAGCACATGCTTTCTCTTTTCCAAAGAGAAATTCCCTGGAAAACCATGTTCAGCATGTTCTCTTGGAACGGGGGATTTTCAGCGGCGAGGCGGAGCCAGCCTGGCAAAGCCTTGGCAGGCAGGGATGCTCCTGCTGGAATCCAGCCTGGATTGCTCCCATTCCTTTCCAGCGGATCGCGGCCGCTGACCTCGCCCCGGGCCTGATGTATTTTGGATGCAGCATCCACGGGCAGCTGGATCTGAACGAGGACGGGCTCGTGGACCTGGCCGTGGGCTCGCTGGGGAACGCCGTGGTGCTGTGGTGAGCCAGGGATCCTTGGTGCCCTCTCCCGATTTCCTCTGCCCCAATCAAGCCAAATTTTTTCCAGGAAAAGGTGATCTCCCAACAATCTGGGTTGTCTGTTCTGAATAACCACCCCCTGTCCAACAGGGCTGTGGGATCTCAACACCCACAGGCCCTAAAAAGATGCCAGAGTTGGTTCTCCACTGAGTTTCATCCATAGTTCTCCAGAAGTTCCAAATTAATTTGTGGGGATTTGCCCAGGCTCCTTTCAGTCTGGTTTAATTAGAGCAATAATTTCAAATATTAATTATTAAATGTTTGGAGAGTCCCTTGAAGCTGTTGGGACAGAGGGTGGCTATGCTCAGACGAGATGGATCACCCTGAGCTCTGCTTCGAGAGCGCCTTTGGTCATCCCAGCCTTCTGCAAAAAGGAGGGAAAAGGAGTGAAAAAGGCAAACCTGGAGCTGTGGGAGACTCCAGGATGTCCCATCCTGAGCCAGAGCCCATCCCATGCCCTCTCCCCACCCCGCAGGTCCCGCAGCGTGGTCCAGATCAACACCAGCCTCCGCTTCGAGCCCCCCAAGATCAACATCTTCACCAAGGACTGCAAGCGCAACGGGAAGGAGGCCACCTGCATGASGGCCTTCGTCTGCTTCACCGCCCTCTTCCTCTCCGCTCACTTCCAGACGGCCAGCGTGGGTAAGGATCCCAATTCCTGCCTTGCTCAGGTCTCCAGCCCCGTGGAAAACCCAACTTTTGGGATGGGAACTGTGATGGTGTTCGCAGGGGTCTTAGGATGAGGGGAGAGATGAGGATCTGACTCCACGTTTCAGAAGGCTTAATATTTTATGATATATATTGTATGAAAACTATACTAAAAGAATAGAAGAAAGGATTTCATCAGCAGGCTAGCTAAGAATAGAAAAGGAATTAATCGCAAAGGCTTGTGACTGACTGAGACAGTCCAGACAGCTGGACTGTGATTGGCCATTAATTAGAAACAACCACATGAGACCAGTCCCAGATGCACCTGTTGCATTCCACAGCAGCAGATAACCATTGGTTACATTTTGTTCCTGAGGCCTCTCAGCTTCTCAGGAGGAAAAATCCTAAGCAAAGGATTTTTCATAAAATGTGTCTGTGACAGGAAACCTTCCAGGAGCTTGGAGGAGCTCGTGCGTCCTTCTGCCACTTTGGTGTCACTCACGTTTGTCCCTGTCCCGGCCGAGTCTCCGGGTTCTGGTGGTTGTTCTGCCGAAGAAACACCCCCAGGCTAATTCCCACCTCATCCCTCACCTGTTTCCTGGGCTGAGCTCTCCTGGGATTTGCCTTTCCATGCTSTGGGTGATGGGAATGTCCCCTCGGTGGGACAGGAGAGGACGTGCCCGGCCCGTGTTCCGCAGGCCTCATCCATCCCTCCCGCCTCCCGCTGCCGCGGGACACATCTGCCGGCCAGATGTGCATTTTCCACAACATCCCAGGGAATCTGGAGCTGGCCAGCCCTCCCGTTAAACCCTTGGATGGAGCCGTGACCCCGAGTGATCCCCGGCGGATTCCCGGGAGCCAGCGGAGCAGGGAAGCGATAGCGGCTCGGCCCCTGCGAGCCAGCAGCAAACGCTGTCCAAGGAAAATCAGGATCCAAAGCCAAGGAAAAACTCCCAGYGCCCAGAGCAAGGGTTTTGTTTTGTGCTGTCAAATCCAGCATTTTTCTCCCTGCTGCTGTCCCTGCRGGATAAAATCTGAGTGGGATTTCCTTGTTTATTTGATTTTACCTTTATTTCCCCTGGAAATAAAGAGTCAGCCCTTCTGCTCTGGAGCCAGGCTGGGAGAGCTGAGGGTGTCCAGCCAGGAAAAGAGAAAAATCCAGAAAAAGCTCAGAGCCCCTTCCAGGGCCTAAAGGAGCTCCAGGAGAGCTGGAGAGGGACAAGGGATGGAGGGACAGGACTCAGGGAATGGCTTTAAGCTGAAAGAGGGACAGATGGGATATTGGGAAGGAATTGTTCCTGTGAGAGTGGAGAGGGGCTGGGATGGAATTCCCAGAGCAGCTGTGGCTGCCCCTGGATCCCTGGAATGTCCAAGGCCAGGCTGGACAGGGCTTGGAGCACCCTGGGACAGTGAAAGGTGTCYCTGCCATGGCAGGGGCTGCAGTGAGATGAGATTTAAGGTCCCTTCCCAAACCATTCTGAGATTCTGTGGTTCTCTGAAATCCCTGCTTGGTTGGGAATCTCCAGTTGCTTTCCAGCAGCAGTGCAGGAAGCAAAGGATCTCCATAAATCATCCAGGTGAGGGGTGAGCTCCAATTCCTCCAGACCAACACGGGAACACTTGAGAGGCAAACAGTTCCACACTTGCACAGATTTTACACAGGGCCTTGCAATAATTCATTCCCAAAACCCCTCATTTGGCGAGGGGAAGCTTTTCCCAGAGCTGCCTGGGATTTCCCTGGATTTCCCTCAGCAGGGAATGGGCCCTGGGGCCACTCTTTGCCCAGGGTCTGGGGCGTGTGGCCCCAAGGGCTGAGCTGGGCCTGTCCTTGCAGGGCTCAGGTACAACACGACCATCGACGAGCGCCGCTACTCGCCCCGGGCACACCTGGACGACGGCAGGGCGGCACCGCGGGGGCTGGTGCTGCCCGCCGGGCAGGAGCTCTGCCACACCCTCCCCTTCCACGTCCTGGTGAGTGTGGAGCAGGAGATCCAGCATCCCGAGCCTCATCCCGCTGGATTCATCCCGCTGGATTCCTCCCCGCCGGTTTGATGTGGTCAGGGACGGAGCTGCCAGCACGTGGCAGCTGCTGGGTCCCCAAGCAGTGACATCAGCTTCCACGTGCTCCGTTCCACCAGACGTGTCCTCAGGGAGGGCGTGTGCTCCTCATCCCAGGGTCGGGCTGCTTTTCCTGCTCCAGAATCAGGAATGCCTGCTGTTTTTCCATCGGGAATGGAGCGTCCCCGTGCCAGTCCCTGCTGGTGTCCCCCTGTGTCCCAGCAGGGTCCCCCACCCCGGGGTGCAGAGCTGGTGCATCCCTCGCTCGCAGGGAACAGCTGATGCACAAACCTGGCCAAACCCAAACATTCCCAGGGAATGAGGAGAATCTCATGGAAGCCAGGCAGGCCTGAGCTGCCAGACTGGCCCAGCCCCAAGCCCCGGCTGAACTGCCGTGAACTTTTGGGAAATTGGAGSCTGGAGATGGAGCTGGAGCTTGTGATTTAGCCCAAAAAACATCTCCCTTCAGAGCATCCCTCTGCACCCCGGGGCAAGGCATGGGAGCAGCTCCTAGGGGCTTCCAGAGGGCAGGGCTAGGTGGGATTTTGGGAAGGAATTCCTGGCTGGGATGGAATTCCCAGAGGAGCTGTGGCTGCTCTGGATCCCTGGAAGCATCCAAGGCCAGGGTGGATGGGGCTGGGAGCCACCTTGGAGATGGGATCTGGTTTTTGTTACATCCCAGCCCCGGGCTGGGGCTGCAGGACAGATGTGTGACCTTTGGGGACACCCTGAGRGGCTGCCCCCGCCCAGGCAGCCCCGGGCTCCTCTCAGTGCTCTCCCTGTGCCCCAGGACTCGGCGGATTACGTGAAGCCGGTGACGTTCTCCATCGACTACGAGCTGGAGCACCCCGAGCACGGCCCCATGCTGGACGATGGGTGGCCCACCTCCCTCAGGGTCTCTGTAGGTAGCAGCTGACACCTCTCTGGGCCACCTCCCAAAGTGTCACCTCCCCAGTGCCACCTCCCAAAATGCCACCTCCCAACTGCCACATCCCCAGTGTCACCTCCCGAAGTGTCACCTCCCTGGTGCCACATCCCCAGTGCCACCTCCCAAAGTGCCACCTCCCAAAGTTCCACCTCGCAGGGCACCAGGGCAGATTTATCCCTGAGAGAATTGTCACCAAGCTGCTCTCCTTGTCCCCTCAGGTCCCCTTCTGGAATGGCTGCAACGAGGACGAGCACTGTGTCCCCGACCTGGTGCTGGATGCCAGAAGTGACATTCCCAGTGCCATGTGAGTAGGTGACCCAGAGCATCCTCCAGGAGTGTCACCAGCTGGGAGGGGCTCCARAAATCCAGCCCCAATCTGTGTTCTGTAAATTCTGACATCACTGGTCCTTCATCCAGCACCACCACAAGGTTCATCCAAGCCCTCCATGAGGTGCTCCTTGGCACTCCTGAGCCTCTCCCTGCTCCCTGTCTGTGGTTTTTCGGGGAATCCACAAACCAGCGAATATTTGGTGCCATGGTGATGAGTTCCAGGGATACAAATCAGGAAATACCGGGGAATAACTGCAAGGCTGGCATTACCCACCTGACAATTACGGGCTTGACTCATGGAAATAATTCCACACTGCAGCTCTGTGGTTACAGAGCTGTTAAAGGCTGCATCCACAGGAGGCCCCGGAGCTGCTCCAAGGGCTGGAGCCCCTCTGGAGCCAGGCTGGGAGAACTGGGAATGTTCACCTGGAGAAGGGAAGAATCCAGGGAAACCTCAGAGCCCCTTCCAGTGTCTAAAGGGGCTCCAGGAGAGCTGGAGAGGGACTGGGGACAAGGCCTGGAGGGACAGGACACAGGGAATGGTTTTAGGTGAAAGAGGGATCAATGGGAATTTGGGAAGGAATTGTTCCCTGTGAGGGTGGGGAGGAGCTGGACCGGAATTCCCAGAGCAGCTGTGGCTGCCCCTGGATCCCTGGAAGTGTCCAAGGCCAGGTTGGACATTGGARCTTGGAGCCACCTTTGCTATTGCCATGGGATCTGTTCTTTCCCTACATCCCAGCTGTCCCGAGCACTCCTGATAATTTTTCAGAAAGCATCACGCCGTCGGCGAAAAATCCCCAAATTGTGGATCATGGGAAGAATCCCTAATTCCTCTTTCAGCGCAGCGGGACAGAGGGGGAGAGCAGGGGTCTCCATGGYGGTAAAATCCCGGGAATGCCCCGTTTTGCAGGGAATTCTGCCGGAGGGCGCTGCGCAGGGGGGACTGCTCGGCCTTCAGCCTCTCCTTCGACGCCTCCGTCTTCGTCATCGAGAGCAGCAGGAGGAGGGTGGCCGTGGAGGCCACGCTGGAGAACCGCGGGGAGAACGCCTACAGCACCGTCCTCAACATCTCCTTCTCCAGGAACCTCCAGTTCGCCAGCCTGATCCCCAAGGTGAGCTCCCGGGGCAGATCCAGGCTTTTCCAGAGGTGCTGCTCATCCYGGCCGGAGGAGAAAGCTGCAGCCCAAAGCAGAGCCCAAGTCTGTCTCCATCCCTCATAAATCAGAGCTGTTTATGAGCTCTGTTTCTAAGCACTTCCAGCTCTTTATTTTGGAAATACAAAAAGGTTTTGAGTTTTAAGAGCCTGAGCGAAGGTCAAACACAAAGGAAATTATTTCCCTCTATTTTTCTCCTACAGTTGTTTAAAAATACTCCCTGCACATGGCCAAGTTCCCGTCAGGAACGAGTTTTTGCAGCTGAGAAATAACTCCTGGAAGTGGGAGCTGATCATGGGAATGTGGCCACRGCTCAGCACCGAGCCGGGCGATGCCACCTCTCCATGGCTTTCCCTGGATGCTCCCAGAGTGCCCCAAAAATTTCACTGCCCCACTCACTTGATCTTGGTGCGACTCCTCCCTGCTCCCAGCGAGGTTTGGGAATGTGCTGATGCTGCTGAGCCTTCCCTCACCCCCCCATGACTTCATCCCTGCCCGCAGATCCCATCTCCTTTGTTTTTCTCCGAGCTGTGCCAAAGGAAAATTGTGGGGCTTGCTGCCCACAAAATAAGAAAAATGCATTTTTTTGAGATTATTCCAAACAAAGTGAGGGGAGCAGGGAAAATCCTCAGGATGGTGGGGAACAGAAAGCGCCGGGCAGCAGTGGTTATAGGGAATATTTGCARCTGGTCATGGAGGAGTCATGGATAACAGGCTCCTGCCTGTCCCTCCTTATCAAGGAGCATCCAGAGGGGATGGATATCTGTGTCTTATAAATAAAAAGTGTCTGTGGCCCCAAAAAGTCCATCATTTCAGCAGAAGAGTGGGAGGAAGCTCCAGGGTGTTGCTGGTGGCTGRTGCTGGGATATTCCGGCTCCTGGGCAGGACTTTTCCAGCGGCAGCAGCTCAAAGTGACCCTTTGTGGGATAAAAGCTGGAATAGCTCATCCTCTCATGGTGAGGATGGGCACCACATCCCATCTCTGCCTGGCTGGAGAGGTGGAAGGTGTTCCAGCAGTAGGAATGTCAGTGTTGAGGTGAGGGAATTCCAGCTTTGCTGGTGGCCATGCAGGATAACAGCTCATGTTGTCTCTCAGTGCTTCCCAACAACTCCTCATTGCAGAAAAATCAGGAATGCCAGGAATAATCAGGTTCATTCATTCACTGCAGTTAAATTMATTCGCCACTGTAATTAAATTCAGAAAGAGGATTTAAATCAGGAAACTGGGAGTTGCTTCCTAGAGGTGCTCCTTTCCAGGAACATCAACAAGTGCATGGGAAGGATTCCCAGCTCCAGCGAGCAGGGTGGGTTGGATGACTGGCTGGTTGCTTGCGTGGTCTTTGGTTGGGGTTTGGTTGGTTGGTGATTGTATCTTTCCTTCATTCATTAGTTTCTTGGTCAGTGGTTGATTGGGTTTTGGTTGGGCTTTGGTCATTGGTTGGTTGGTCATTGGTTGGTTGGTATTTTGTTGAGTTTTGGTCATTCATTGGTTGGGTTTTGGTCGTTGGTTGGTTGTTGGTTGGTTGATTATTGGTTGATTGGTTGGTCATTGGCTCTTGTCGTTGGTTGGGATTAGGTTGTTGGTTGTCAATTGGTTGGATTTTGGTTGGTTGGTCATTGGTTGGCCTTTGATTGGCCATTATTTGGTAGGCCATTGGTTGGCTGTTGGTTGGCCGTTGGTTGGCTGGTTGTTTCCCCAAAGCCAAGGCCCGTTTTGAGCCCCTCAGGTGTTGCCAGTTTCCCAAAGAGCCGGGGCTCATTCCCGGTGTCCCGGACACTCCATGGACAGGACTTTGTGTCCCGTTTCAGGACGATGGCGACATCAACATTGACTGTGCCAGTGACGACAGGCACCCCACCAGGAGGGTGTGCAACGTCAGCTACCCCTTCTTCCGAGCCAAGGCCAAGGTAGGACATTCCCAACTTCCCACTCTGCTGTCACATGGACCTTCTGCCCCCAGGGTCACATCTGGGCAGCCCTGAGCAGGATTTTGAAGATAAACTTTTGGGTTCTTCCCTTTTGGAGTTTGAAAGGCATCTTAGGGAAGCTGGGATGRTTGGGATCCTGCCCTGGTGCTCAGGAGAGCCCCAGAATCCAAACCAGYTCCTCCAGGTGACAGAACTTGCCTCAAATCCTTTGGAAGAATTTAATGTTGGCTTCGAACCAAGGATGGGAACTTCCCTGAGCTGATTCCCTGCAGGATGAGGCCCCTTYCCCACCTGAGAGGTTTTCCTTGCTCTGAGGTGCCTCTGGATCCTGCTCAGASCCAGTCCAAGCCCCCCTGGGGGGTGGCATCCTCCAAACCAGTGTTCCCAGTATTTGGGATGAGCCCAGATCCAGTTTATCATTTTTRTAAGTCATAAATCCTTGGGAAGCATCAAATTCAGGGTTCAGTTGGGAAAGGAATAGTGGGGAGSATATCCACACAGGATCTGGATGGAATCCCACCTGCCCCCCGTGGGAAAAGGGACCAACACAAGCAGGATCTGGAGATAAAATCTCCCCAGCTCCTGTATCCGTCTGAAACCTTTCCTGGATTATGATGGATGAGCCTCAGGCACCAGGCTCGGCTTTAAAGCTCCCAAAAATCCCAGTGGGATGCCTGTGGCTGCACGAGGAGCTGGCTCCCCATGACCTGCGGGGTCGGGAATGCGTCCGTGGGCCATCAGGTACTGCCGCTCCTGCCAAAACAAAGACAGGCTGGAAATGGAATTTTGGCTCCGGARCCGCGGGAGCTTTAATATTCCAGTCAGCTGTGCCGGCCCAGACGGCTTGAGGTCACTGCAGATGTGACATTTATCACATTTATCCCGTTTTATTGGTGTTGGCTCTCTCCAGCTGCCTCCCCTTCCCGCCGGTCCCGGGCCTCTGGAGGGATCTGCTTCCAAAGGGAGCCGCTTGTTGCTCCCATGGCAGGGGCTGAGAGAATTCCTGCAAATCCTCTCTGCCTGGAGAGGGTCTGCTCGGTCCTGGTGGGATTGGGAATTGTGTCTCCTGCAGGGTTCCCCCCTGGCCCTGTCAGCACTTGGGATTTTATTCCCTGGGATGTTTCTCCCGATGTTTTTCCCGGTGTCTTCCCCGTCTCCGCAGGTCGCTTTCCGCCTGGATTTTGAATTCAGCAAGTCCGTCTTCCTGCAGAGCATGGAGGTCTACATGGTTGCCAGCAGGTCTGGGGACTCTTTCTCCCTCTGGAATCACAGAATCATGGAATGGTTTGGGCTGGRAAAAAAGCCCACCCAGTCCCACCCCTTTCCTGATCCCAGAGTGTCCGACCTTGGACAATTCCAGGGATCCAGGAAGCTTCTCTGGGCACCCCAGGATGTAGCCAGCTTTCCTTGGGATTCCCTCCTCCAGAGCCAGAGGTTTTCCATGGAATAACCCCATGGAGACCCAGTTGCTGTGGGTTATCCCAGCCCCGTGCTCCCAAACCTGGCTATTTTTATTTATCCGGGGATTTACATCCATGATTTTTCTGTGCCTTTGGAAGCTGCTGGGCTCTACTGGATTTCCAGCCACTGCTGCTTTCTCATCCATGCTCCCACTGCAAATATTTCCCAGGAAAATTATCTCCTAATAATTTTMCAAAGTTGTCCTTACTCCGTATTCCTCCACAGGTAAAATTTCGCACAGGGAAATGTGGGAAATCCTGCAAAGAAAGGGGAAATTCTACAAAGAAAGGGAAAAATTAAATCAACTTAGTATTTATTAAGTTATTAATAAATAATTGAATTAATTGACTAAATTATTAATTATTATCTTTTTAATCACTAACTATTAGAGCAGAGAAGGATTCCCCTGCAGCATTTTAAGCTGCTGAGGGTGACACCTCCCYCCGAATCATTTTAATGATAAAAATCCCAGAATAAAATCCTGCTTTGACCAAAAAGAAAAAAATGTTCAGCATTCCCAAAAACATTCCCAGGGGGATTTGGCTCCTGCCTGACCCCTGGCCCTGCTGCTGTTGCAGTGACAGCGAGGAGAAGGAGAGCACCAAGGAGGACAACGTTGCCCACCTCAACTTCCAGCTCAAGTACGAGGCCGACCTGCTCTTCACCAGGTGAGGGATTTGGGATGGGATGCGGCTCCTGGGAGGTCRTGGATTGGGAAAACCCCTTGGGAAAACCAGCTGGGAGCAGCCTTCAAACCCAGGTTTAATTTGGGAATTTATTGAAAAAACAGGAGCCATAAAGGCAGGGAGAGCTTTTTATAAAACTGGCGAGCCACAGCGAGCTGGACTCTGCCGATGTTTAAAGGCATAAATTTTATTAAAGAGGTGTGAGGGTGAGTTTTTATGGGAAAAAAAAGGGAATTCTTGGAGGTAATAATGGCCATAGCAGGTGTTCCCGGTGTCTGGGCCAGTGGCCATCCCACAAAACCATCAGAGGGAAGCTCAGCTGTGGGATGAGCGTGGAATCACCGGGAATTCAAGTCTGGGACAGCCAGGGATGAAGGCAGAGATAGTTTAGGAAGCTGCTGATGGGAAAATCAGGGATCCCAAAGCACATTCCCTGGCGCTGCTTGCTGGAATTTTTCAGGGATTTTTCAGCCCTTTGGTCATTTTATATTTTTTACTCAGACGCCATGAATAAAATTCCGTTAATATTTAGGATTTATGGGGAGCGAGGGGATTCTCCAGTTCRGAATGAAGAGAAAACCTGCAGGGAAAGAAGAGCACAGAAAATATCAAATTTGGGAATTTTGGAGTGGAAAAGGAGGGAGGGAATTTTAAAGAATGTGAGGATTTGGGGCCATCACAGGTGCTCCCGAATGGGTTCCCACAGGACATTCCTGGCTCTTTTCCCGCCTCTCMAGCTGCAAAGCAGGGATTGATTTACCTCCTGTGACATCCAAACCTCAGCCAGGGCCTGGAATGGCTCTGCTTTATTAAAGAGGCAAGAAAATCCTGCAAAGAAAGGGAAAATCCAATAAAGARAGGGAAAATTCTGCAATAAAAGGGGAAATCTTACAAAGAAAAGAGAAAATCCTATGAAGAAAGGGGAAATTCTACAAAGAAAGGGGAAAGTCCTGCAAAGAAAAGGGAAAATCCTAAAAAGAAAGGGGAAATTCTGCAATAAAAGGGGAAATCTTGAAAGAAAAGGGGAAATTCTACAAAGAAAGGGGAAATTCTACAAAGAAAGGGGAAATTCTACAAAGAAAGGGGAAATTCTACAAAGAAAGGGGAAAGTCCTGCAAAGAAAAGGGAAAATCCTACAAAGAAAGGGGAAATCCTACAAAGAAAGGGGAAATCCTACAAACCTCTTTGTCACCCTTTGTCCCACAGGACGTCAAGCCTGGACTATTTTGAGATCAGATCCAACAATTCCCTGGATGCATCCAACCCCATCGGGCCCCCCTTCCACTGCACCTTCACGGTGAGCAGGAACCGGATCCCTGAGTTCTCCTGGATTTGGGATCTGCCCCGGGAGCCGGGATCCCCATCCCCCGATCCCAACACATCCCTGCGCTCTCCCCTGGCAGCTGCAGAACCTGGGATTCTTCCCGGTGCAAGGGGTGACCCTAAAGATCACTGTGCCCGTGGCCACCCGGGCGGGCAACCGGCTCCTGCTGCCCACGGAATTCCGGGCAGACCAGGTAGGACGGGATTGAGGTTTAGGGTGAGATTCCAGTCCTAAAGCGGTTTAGGGTGGGATTCTAGACCATTTTAGGATGGGATTTCAGCCCAGTTTAGGATGGGATTTCAGCTCAGTTTGGGGTGGGATTCCCGCATGGTTTAGGATGGAATTCTAGCCCAGTTTAGGATAGGATTCCAGCCTGGTTTAGGGTGGGATTCCCGCATGGTTTTGGATGTCATTCTGTCTCAGTTTAGGATGGGATTCTAGGCGTTGTTAGGATGTCATTCTGTCCCAGTTTAGGATGGGATTCCAGCCTGGTTTAGGGTGGGATTCTGTCCTGGTTTATGATGGGATTCTAGCGTGTTTTAGGATGGGATTCCAGCCCAGCTTAGGATGGGATTCTGTCGCAATTTAAGATGGGATTCCAGCCCAGTTTAGGATGGGATTCTAGCCCATTTTAGGACGGCATTCTGTTCCAGTTTATGATGAGATTCAGGCCTGGTTTAGGATGGGATTCCAGCCTGGTTTAGGATACGATTCTGTCCAAGTTTTGGACGGGATTCCAGCCTGGTTTAGGATGGGATTCTGTCCCAATTTAAGATGGGATTCAAGCCCGGTTTAGGATGGAATCCCAGCCCTCCAGCCACATCCCACAGCGAGCCAAACTCAATCCCAGCTGCAGCAAATCCTGGGGGGTGCTGGGGATCCCTGATTCGGGATGGGGGCGCAGGGAAGCCACTGCCACGATCCCTGTGTCCATGCTGGAATTCCATCGGCTTCTCCCACAGGAAAACACGACCTGCAGCATCTGGGGGAACACCACTGACTACCGGAGAACCCCGGCRGAGGAGGACCTGTCCCGCACCCCACACCTGGTACTCGCCTGCGCAGAGCCAATCCTGGCTCCAGGAAATCCCAAAATAGGGAAAAACCTGGAATAGGGATGGCCCATGGACATAGGAGGGGCACGCTGGAATTTTTTAGGAGATTTTTAAGCCCTTCGGTCGGTTTATTTTTATTTTTCCTCTCAGCCACTGCAACTTAAAGCCTTGTTAATACTCAGGATTTATAGGGAGTGAGGGAATTCTCCAGCCTACAAAGATCTGGATCATTTTTTTCCAAGGGAAGACTTGGCGGGAAAGAACAGCACAAAACCCAGGAAAATTGGGAAGTTTGGGGTGAAAAAGGGGGAGAAAATTTAAAGAATGTGGAGATTTGGCCACAGAGAAGGACGGACACGTGGGATCCTCCCTCCCTCAGTGCCTGCCGGGGATGAATCCCAGTGGGATTTTCCCTCCTTCTCCAGCTGTGATCCCACATTTCCCTTTGCAGAACCACAGCAACTCCGACGTGGTTTCCATCGACTGCGAGGTGAAATTGGCCCCCAACGAGGAGCTGAACCTGCACTTGCGTGGGAATCTGTGGATGAAGTCTCTGAAAGCAGTGAGTGCTCACCAGAAAACGTGGATTTCAGGGAGAAATCCCCCAAAGGAACCCTCGCACCCCAAAAATGTGGGATTTTTCCCCTCCCCAGGAAGCCCAGGAATGTATGGGATGAATTTTGTTCCCAAAGCCGCTTCTCCTATTGGATTGTGCATCCACAGAGCCTCATTATAGATTATTTAATTCCATAATTTATTAATAATTGCAAATTTAATTAATCTAAAACCTCCTTTTTTRCTGTTGTTCTGCCCCACTCCCTGCCTGCCCTGCATCCTCCTCTCCCATGGATGCAAACAGAATCCTTATGGATACAAAGCCGTGGGGATGGGATGGATCCCGTTGGGAATGGRGGCTCCTTTTCCATGAGGGATGCTCATCCCAGCCCATGGGGAATGGGGTTGTATCCTGATGGGAATGGGGGTTTCTTCTCCATGTGGGATGCTCATCCCAGCCCACAGGGATGGGATGGATCCCGTTGGGAATGGGGGCTCCTTTTCCACATGGAGTGCTCATCCCAGCCCACGGGGATGGGATGGATCCCGTTGGGAATGGGGGCTCCTTTTCCACGTGGGACGCTCATCCCAGCCCTCTCCGTGCAGCTGAAGTTCAAGGCACTGAAGCTCACCACGATCGCCGCGCTCCAGCGGCGCTTCCGGAGCCCCTTCGTTTTCCGGGAGGAGGATCCCAGCCGCCAGGTCAGCCCTGGGATGGGGGCACCCAGAATTTCGGGATGCTGCCACGCCCTGCCCTGATCCCACTGGGAGGATCCCTGTGGATGGAGGGACCCAGGTCTGGAAAAACTCGGTGCAGTTGTGGCCGAGCTCTGATCCTGGAATCTCCGGATTCCGCAGGGAAAACTGAGCCAAGCCCTCGGTGCAGCATTCCCAAAGGAAGGGCTGCTCGGCATTCCCGCGATCCCCTTTCCCCCGCCATTCCTGCCTGGAATCCGCCGTGTTTTCTCTCCTSCAGATCACGTTTGAGATCTCCAAGCCCGAGGAATCGCAGATTCCCATCTGGATCATCCTTGGGAGCACCTTTGGAGGTCTCCTGCTGCTGGCCCTGCTGGTCCTGGCGCTCTGGAAGGTGAGCAGCTTTTGGGGGATTTTTGGAGATTCYCACGCATGGAGGAACCCTCTGGATCCGTGTCCAGCGCCCCACAAACTCCTCAACACCACCAAGAATCCTCAAAACCTCCTCCAAAATCCCCTTTTCCATATATAACTGTTATCCAGGACCGACTTCCAGCTGCTATCCCATTAAGAGCTCCTGGAATAACAGCGGGATTTTGTTTCTCCTCTCTCCCCACAGCTCGGGTTCTTCAAGAGCGGGAGCCGCCGGCGRGCGGCCGAGCGGGAGCAGAATTCCCATGGGATGGAGTGACTCTGCTGGGGCCAGGAGCCCCCTCCCAGCTCCGGAGATTCCCGGGATCCCGAGGGATTTGGGGGCTGAGCTTGGCTTTGCAGCAGGACGAGAGAACACCCCTTGTGGGACAGCACTTAAAAGCCATAAAAAAAACCCTCAAACCAACCGAAAATTCCCCAAAAAACTCCTCGGAGGTGCTTTCGACTGGGATTCCATAAAAAAACCCCTCAAATCAATGGAAAATTCCCCAAAAATCACCTCAGAGGTGCTTCCAACTGGGATTCCATAAAAAAAGACCTCAAATCAACCAAAAATTCCCCAAAAATCTCCTTGGAAGTGCTTCCAAGTGGGATTTCACCAAAGTGGCAGCAGTGGGGACGAGGGGACACCARCGTGAGGGGTCCCTGATATGGAGCTGGAAAACTCCTTAAAATAAAAATATTATCCCAAAAACCCCCATGGATTGCTCCTTCCCGTGGYGGAGCTGTCGCAGATCCCGGGCTCTGCTGGCCACAGCTCTCAAACTGCCTTCRTTAACAGGAGTAATTAAGTGGAGGCGTTAATTAGTCTGAATGCACTGAATGAAATTCTTGTGATTTCAAGCACCTTAAATGCCAAATCTCCGGTGTCCAGCTGTACATAATTCTTCTAAAAACAGGAAGGAAAGGAGGGGGGAAAAAAATAAAAATCCCACCAAAAAAACCAAAAAAAACCAAACTACAAATTTAGAAATAATTTTGAAAAAATTAAAATCATGTAAAGAATTAATTAAAAAGCAGTTTGATGAGTTTTGTCCCAGCAGAGCAGTTTGGGGAGCCCACGTGTATCATACCTGTACATAGCTGGTGCCATGGAAATCATGGAATTTTAAGGGCGGGAATGCCCTCGGCATAGCAGAATTATTTATGCTAATATTAATTTTATGGAGAAGAGGGAAGTGGATTTTTCTGGATGCGGGGTGAGGTTCGGGACATACTGTTCCTGGTATTTTTTAAGGATTAAAAATATGGTATTTTAAAAATTCCTGGTGTCTGTTCCCTTTTTTCTGTGGATATGAGGGGGGCTGCTCTGGGACCAGGGGGGAAGATGGATCCTGGAATTTTTCCATCATTTATTTCTAAGGGATGTGAGTTTTTCCAAGGATGTTTGAAAGGTATGAGCAATCAAGTGAAGCCTTTGGGAGACCCAAACACGACAAAAAAATGGGATCAAAAAACTTCCCAAATCAGAAATTAAATCCTCAGCTGGAGTGGGAATTGTGCATTTCCCAGTTTTTGATGGACTGGGATGCAGGGAAACCCCGGAGAGCCCAACCTGGGACGCGGGAGCTCAGCCCCGGCGGATCCCACAGGATCCTCCCTCCCACATTCCCAGGATCCGGATCCCGGCACACGGAGGGAAAGAGACGGAGAGCAGGCAGGAAGGGGCAGGATCCTTCAGGATTTAAAAAAAATTATATATATATATATGTGTATATGTGTATATATATATATATTTACGTATTTATTTATTTTTATATATACTAAAATGTATATAAATATGTATATATGCATATATATGTATGTATATGCATGCATAAAATATATATCTGATTTTATATATAATTAAATTTTTATATATGTGTGTATGTATATGTATGTATATATATATGTATGCATATACATGTATAAAATATGTATCTGATTATGTATATAATTAGATACATTTATACATAAAATATGTAATATATAAATCTATATTATATATAGATTTATTACTAATTTCTATATATATTATTATTTTTATATTATTCACATTATTTTCATTATTTATTTATGTATTTATATATGTTATGTGTATATATAAATATATATCTATTAAATCTAATATATATATTATGTGTATTAAATCATACAGATAATATATATTATTTGTGTAATATAGATTATACATATACTATATATAAAAATAATAATATATATTATATAATATATATGTACATATAACATATAATAGATATTATATTTATATATATGTTCATAATATATATATGCATATATGTAATGTATGTATATGTATGTATGTAAATATGTAATGTATATTATATATTATCTATTATTATACATATAATTTATGTGTATATGTATATATTTATAAAATATGTATGTGTTAACATATATATACATAAATTTATAAATATATACCGTTTATATATTTTACTTATATATATTTATATACATTATATATATTTATATATATTTACTTATATATAAAATATATGCTCACACACATAAATTTTATATATATTTGTGGTTTTATATCTATGGATATATATCTACACACAGACACACACTATATGTGCATATAGATTTATAAATAAATTTATTTCTAGACTTTTAAAATTTATGTATATATATGYGTGTGTACAAATATAACATAGATGTATGTATATAAAATATATGTGTATATACATAAAAATATAAAGTATAAATATTTTATATTTTTATTTCTAYATCTAGATATAATTTATAGAAATATATTTTATTAAGTTTTCTATAAATATACAAAACTTTTTATATACACATATTGGTAAGTTTTTATAAATTCATCTATATATTTATATATAAATACATTTATATATTTTATATATAAATACACTGAGATATATATCAATACATGGATATGTTTTATATATATAAATACACTGATATATTTATATATATATATATACATTTGTTTATATATATATAAACATATGTGTATATATTTTATATGTATAAAAATACATTTATATATTTTATATTTTTATATATATAAATCCATATATATATATATATATAAAAAAATTATATTTATGAATTTCCGTCCTCCTTGCCCGCCTCCAGCCCCTCCCAGTGCCCGGTGCCTGTTCCCTGCCACGGACACCTGGGCACACTCCAGGACACAATTCCCACATTTCTGTGGAGCTCAGGCTGCAGATTGCCCATTCCTACTCCCCTCCCCAGCCATTCCCAAGGAATATTTGGGAATCCCGGATTTCCAGGACCCTTGGCACCGCTGCCGGCAGCGAGGGCAGGGTTGGAGGTGGCTGTCCCCAGTCCCTGGGTGGGACTGGATTGTCCCCAATCCCTGGGTGGCTCAGTCCCTCTGGATCCCTTGGGACAGCAGGATCAGCATTCCAAGGTCTGGCTCAGCTCCGGGTTTATTTCCAGGCCAGGTTTATTTCTGCCTCTCCCAGTGCTGATCCCACTCCATCAACATCATCCCCACCCCCAGCAGCACCCAGCTCTTCCCTCACTCCACGCTTTTCCAGGGAAAACAGCACCTGGAGCCTCCAAGGAACTTTGTCAGGGGCTTTAAATAACAGGGAGAGCAAGGGCAACCTCACAGCATTTAATGCTTGGGAGGAAAATTCCAGATCCTGGAGAAAATCCCAGGATTCCCAAGGCTGCACGCACAGGTATTCCTTCCCCTTTGCCAAGAGCTCTTGGTGACACCGGGAAGGTGGCAGGACAGCATTCCATGACACCAGGCAGCAGGAATTCACTGGGAAGCAGGATAACAACTGGGAATAGGCCAGAGGCAGGAGCAGTTTTTCCACAGCAAAGACCTTATCCTGCTTGGAAGTATTTCGGAATCAACAGCCAGGAATTTTTATTGTTACTTTGGAACCCTCYCCTCAGGAAAATGACACCTTCCACTATCCCAGACTTACCTTAGGACAATTCYAGAGATGTGGAAGTCACAGCTCCTTTGGAGAACCTGATCCTAAACACAACCCTAAAGCTTTTCCCTCAAAGGACACAAACCATGGACAAAAACCAGGAATTCCAAGGTAATTMCACATTCAATGTTTATTTCTTTGTCATACAAATAGAAACGTGTGCCCCAAATCTCGCCTGAAAGTTCTACCTGGATTGTTTTTAAAAAAACCCCACAGAACATTCGTTCATCCTGACGGTTAAAAAGCTGCGTGGGAAAGGAACAGAGGGTTCAGGAGCCTTGTCCCAACAAGTGACATTTTCCTGCTGGAGCATCTGCCACTTCTCCCAAAGTTCTCAAGCGACAACGTCCCCGTACAATCACTCGCTCATCAGCAAAGARGCTGATGAGAGGAGAATTTTATTTTTTTTTTTAAAAATCAGTTTTAAGAAGAKATTTTCCTACTGGAAGGAGTAAAAACCATGAAAAATCCTCGAGTCCAATTCAGGGAGGCACAGACTCCAACACTTCTTGGAAAAGCCAGGTTCAAGGAAGACTCTCTTTGGCGGCAGACAGCTCCGTTAGGAAGATACAGCATCTGGAATCCAAGAGTGCAGCTGGACAGACTTTTGAGTCAAAAAAAGGTGCGTGTTGAGCGTCGAAACAACAGAAAAAAACCCAAGCCCAAAGCAGTTTGAAATGCTGGGACACACACAAACACAAATTCCCTACCCAGTTTCTAGGGATCCATGCATGATGTTTGGATAGGAGCGACGGAGCTACGGAAAAAGAAACGATAATTCCGGTTATTTGCGGTCGGCGTGGAAGTGGTTTTTTGTCCATAGGTTATTCAATACTTATTGGAGCAGTGTCAGTGAAGAGCCTGATAATGGAATTCAGCCCTGCAGAGCTGAATTTCCACCTGCATTTCCTAACAGAGCATCCCTCACGTCTGTAGCTGTAAATTTTGATTTAAAACACAACTTTTAAAATGTTACCAACATCTTCAGCATGAGCTGAAAGGCATAAAAACACGGTGGGTGAGGCATGAGAGCAATGCACTGCTCTGGGGGTGGACACTCCACTTTTAACCCACCTACCATAGAATTCCCAATTTTTCTTTTCCCACYTCACTGTGAGGAGTTTGAAATCCAATTGTGCGAATCGGAGTTGAAATCCAATTGACACGACGGGAGTTACCTGGGGGATTCTTCTCGTGTCATTCAGAAAACCAAGAGCTAACGAAGGAATTCATTTAATCAAAAAAAGAAAAGGACCAAAATCTCAAACATCAGACTCAACTACAGGACAACGATGTGGCTTTTCCTGCCCCCTCACCCTCCACCATCTCCACCCGAGAACTGAGGCCRCAGACGGAATCCAGAGGAACCCAAAACCAAAGGAATGGAGAAAAACAACTTCATGGACACGGGTGTATTCTGCTGTCTGGTGTTGTCCCGGGATAGCACCACCACAAAAGGTTGGACACGGCCTAGTGGAACTGGACAAACTCCTCCAGAGTTCTGGGGATCTGGTTTTGGTAGCTGATGTTGTAGATCCGCACGGCGCGGGCAGCCAGGCACTTGAGACTCAGCTTCATTTGAGTTTTAAGGAGGATTTCGGACACCCCAGTGGTACTTTTGTCCAGAGGGGTTTTCTTCTGCTTGTTGGTCATGTCCGTGTGGGCGCCAGCCTCCACCAGGCTGATGATGATGGAGTGCAACGTCAAGAAGTCGCTGATGGGCCGGTGGTACTGCACGATGATGTGCAGAGGGCTGTTCCCCTCGTTGTCCACGGCGTTGACGTCGGCGCCGCAGTCCAGCAGGAGCTTGGTGACCAGGGCGTTGGGGAAGCTGCACACGTCGTTGGTGTGGAAGTCGTCCACGGGCGTGCCCGAGTTGACGGCGTGGTGCAGCAGGCTGGAGCCGTCGCGCGTGCGCGGGTCCAGGTGGATCAGGTTGTAGATCTGCTTGTTGATGCGGGACTGGTCGTCCTCGCTGCACTGCGTCTTGGTGGAGATGCACACCAGGTAGAGGAAGGTGAAGATGTTGCACTCRTAGTTGTCCATGGCCGTGTGGATGTCGGCGTCCGGCGTGGTTTTGATGCGCGCCATGCCCTGCTCGATCTCCAGCACGCTGCAGCGCAGGACGCTCTCGATGTCCTTGGCTTTCACGGGCTCGTTCAGGTGGATCATCTGGGAGAAGACCTGAGCGAACCTCAGCAGGTCCTTGTGGGTGTTCCTGTTGCCCTTCTGCCGCAGGTGCAGGGCGTGGAGCCAGAGCTTGATGCACTGCTCGAACTCCATGTTGTCCGCGTAGACCGCGCCCCGGTAAATGATGGGGTGGGAGACGTCGATATTGTCCGAGCCCAGGATTCTCTCCCGCACTATGAGGCCTTCCATGTGAAGGGCATCTCTGTCCTGCCTAATGGACTCTAGTTCCTGAGGGGTCCTGCATTCCGACCTGTTTCCGTAAGCCTCGATCTGGGGAAGCACCTCCTTCTCGATGACGTTCTCGCTGTCGCGGTACCTCTCCAGCATAGCTAAATATAAATAGTGGTAAGTCTTCAGAATGTCGTAGTTCTCCCTGTCGTTGGCAAACGAGGCCCCCAGCAGCTCCAGGGCTTCGATCCTGCTCCTCCTGTCGCAGTCGGCGTGAGCCAGCAGCAGCTCCACCACGTCGGCCTTGCAGCTCTCGGCKGCCACCTTGAGCGGCGTCATGCCGTGGCCGTTGACCATCATGGCCGCCTTCCACTTGACCAGCTCCCTGACGATCTCCAGGTGGCCGGCCTCGGCGGCGAAGTGCAGGGCGGTGGCCCCGCAGTGGGCCTTGGCGTTGGGGTCGGCGTGCTGCTCCAGGAGGTAGCGCACCACGTCCGTGTGGCCCTTGTAGGCCGCGATCATCAGGCAGGTGTTGTCGTACTTGTTGGCGATGCTGATGTTGGCGTTGTTCTCCACCAGGTACTTGACGATGTCCAGCCGGCCATCGAAGCAGGCCGCCCGCAGCGGCGTCGAGTTGGTCACCGTGGTGTGGTTGACGTTGGCGCCGTGGCTCACCAGCAGCTTGACCACCTCAAAGTGGCCGGCGCCGGCCGCGCACCACAGCGCGGTGGCCCCGTCGATGACGAAGCTGGGGACGAGAGGACAGGGAATTAGGTTGATGCTCTCCCAAAAGCATCCCACACCCAGCCACCAACGGGGATTTCACAGCCAGCCCATCCCTGGATTCCGAGGAACTCACCGGGATCGCMACGGCCAAGGAATGAGGCCAAGGGAGCCCACGGAGCGTTGGAAGTTGGAGCTTCAAAGCGGCCAAAGGGGTTTGGCTGCCTTGAAGATCCCACTTACAAACTCCAGCCTCAGTTTAGAGAGGTCTGGCAAGAAGAGTTCTAAAATTATCCCTTCAGTGCCATGAAGTGACATATTAAAGACCTAGAAAAACCTTAAAATGGATATTTTGACACAAAAAAATCAGATTTAGACACCAGCAACAGCCCTGGCTTCAAAATTTCTGATCACTTCCCTGTCCCTTCTCCCTGAGCTGCAGTTCCCCAGCGCTTCCCTATTTGAGATCCCGTGTCCTGAACCAGCCTGGCAACCTGGTGACACAAATGGAACTTCAGGAAGAAAATAAAACCCAAAAAAGCAGAAGTTCTGGGCTGGGCTGCTCCACAGATCTGTGTCACATGAGTAACAGGGAAATGAAGGAACAGATCYTTCTTTTTAAGCTGTTTTCATTCCCTCAAACCCAGCACACAAAATAAAGGATTTGTCTTTCCCATTCCCTGGTTTTTGAAGGTTTTAAATGAAGAAACAGGCAGGATTCACACACCCTCAAGGCACGTCCCAAACACATAGGAAGGACAAATATTTCCAAACAGCCAGGTTCCCCAAAGTTAAAATATGGTAAGATCAGCTGAAATTGCACTTTCACAGCAATTTTTAATTATTATAAAGCTCTTGCAGCTCCACAGCAACTGTTTGTAAATCCAACACCTCCAGAGGCTCTTCAGGATCTCAGAGAGAATCCCCAGTGRGAAGTTCCTGATTCTGTAAATAACTCCATTAAAATATTTATGTATTGAAGCAGGAGGAGAGTCAGGAGGGGGGATTTTTTATGAACCCGAGGTGATTTGTTGGTGTTTTGAGGTTCCAAGTGGAAAGCCCAAGGGAGAGGAGCTGCTGAGCCACCTTATCTGAGGAACAACAATCCCTGGGGATCACATGGGCTCTGCTCCTCTCTCTGCATCCATTGTGCCTCCCACAACTCCTCCTTCAATCCGTGCCAGGCACAGCCTCTGGAAAACATCCCCACCCCAGCCAGGCAAAAATCCAGCATCTGCTGTCTGTCAGGAGGTGCTTCCTCCAGGAATTCTCACCCCGGGAATTCTCAACCTGCTTCTGATTGGGGAAAAAAAAACCAAAAAAACAAAAACATCAAAAAAAACCCAAAACCAAAACAACAACAAAACACAAAAAAAACCCCAACAGCATAACAAACTTGAGAAGTAATCTAA
>JACDOX010000039.1:810702-849976 GCA_014549065.1 Cardinalis cardinalis
AGCAAAAAGGGCAAGCAGCAGCACTTCTGGAGCTTTTTTTTTTTTGTTCAGCTGTTCAAAAAATTCCTTGGGGGCTAAATTCCCCCAAATTCATCTTGCCAGCCCCAGAAGTCAGGGTGAGCCCAGCTGAGAGGTGAGCTCTGCTGATCCCTGCTGGCAGCAAGGCACCATCCTGGGAAATGCATTTAGGGCCAGCTTGGCCCCACAGGCTGGGGCAGGGGCTGTGCCAGGTTCTCCTCTCTGCTGCAGCCCCAAAGGGCAGGAGCCTGAGCAGCCAAAAMTCCCATTYAAACACAACCTCCCTGAGGAGGAASCCTGCTCTCAGGGATCCTTCCCACCATGACTGAACATCCTGGTTCCCAAAGATTCCTCCACAACCAGAGCAGCATTCCTTGGATCAGAATCGTTCTCAGACCTTGGATATTCAGCCAGGTTTCCTGACCCAAATGCCCAGTGCAGGCTCTGCTCTCCATGAGGACAGCAAAGTGTCCCTCAGCTTTTAGGGCAATTTCAGTGCAATTTCCCTCCCTGGGAGGGCAGAAAGGGCAGGGAGACATCCCAGCTCCCTTTTTTTTGGAGGAAAAGGGATCAAGCTGCACCTTCATTCAACAATGAAGCGGCTGCTGAGTTTAAAATTTTAAAATTGCCCAAATGTTTATTTTTGCTGTGCCTCATCCCACACCTGTGTTCAGATAATGATGCTGCTGCTTCCCACAYAGCAAATCCTGCTTGGAAAAGTGTTTGCCACAGGATTTGGTTCTCCCTGACTTACCTGATTGTCACCTGACAGGAAAGGGAAGAAATCTAAACCTGTCAAGAGATAAAAAACAAAATTCAGCTTCTCAAAACAGCCCCTGTCCATCTTTTCACCACTTATTTTGAAATAAACCAGCCAAACACTGATGACACTCCAAATTCTCTTTGCCACCAGAGATTTCAACCTCATTATTTTTATTTTATAATTGAATGAGTGCCTGGAGAGCTGTGCAGGAGCAGGCAGAACTCACCTTGCAGGTCATAAGGCATGGGTGTCATATGGAATGGATGCCTGTAGTCCTGGATGAGGGATGTGTTGATGTAGCTGGTGTCCACAGCAGGAAGGCTTGGGGTTCTTGACACAGGAGAAGCTTGGTGGGGTAAATTTAAAATGCTGGAAGGGAAGAAAAAAAGCTTGTTAAAAGCAAAAAATACACTCTTGGTTTATTGCTGTCCCATCAGGGGAGGGTTGTTTGCTTATTTTCAAATTGGACTTCAATTCAAAACACATTCTGGATTTCCTGGAGGATGTGCAGCCATTCCAAAGCTGCATCACACACTCCCCAAGCTTCTCCCCACAATATTCCATCAGGAACATCCCTKCAGCCCAGCACAGCTGGAATTTGGGAAAGTTCAGTCCCAAACAGCAGAAACTGGAAATGCTGCTGGGATCTCTGGAAATGTGTTAAAGGTGTTTTCAACAAGGACAAGACAATCCTGAAGGAATATGGAACCCAAAAYCYCASAGGGACCTGTGAGACCCCACAGCASYGACACCCTCCAAGGTGATCCCAGCTGGAAAAGGCCTTGAGGGGTTGGAGTGGTCCCTGAGTGATTCCCACTGTGGAGCAGGAACACTTCCCACAGGATCCCTGGCTTCCATCCCAGAATATTTATGCAAACCAGGAGCTATTTCCAGCCTGGCTGCTCAGGTGTGCCCAGCTGCTTGTGGCACTCCCTATTCCCACAGCCCTGCTCCTCCCTGGCTGCTGCTTCCACATTTCCCAATGGGAGACAAACATTCCCAGATTTGCATAATCCACATTTCTGYGCCTTTTGCATCACTTTACACTCATTTTCTCAAATACAACTGAAACATTTTGTGTTGCACACTCAAAGCTGTGATTCCATTTGCACCAATTCACAAACACAACTGAAATATTTTATTATGCTGCACACTTAAAACTGTGATTCCCCTTGCACATTTCACAAACACAACTGAACTATTTAATGGTGCTCCACACTCACAGCTGTGATTTCCCTATGCACCAATTCACAAACACAACAGAAATATTTCATTGTGTTGCACACTTAAATCTTTGATTCCCTGTGCACCATATTTCACAAACATAACTGAAATATTTATGTTGCACACTTAAAACTGTGATTCCCTTTGCACCAATTCACAAACACAACTGAAACATTTCATGGTGCTCCACACTCAAAGCTGTGATTTCCCTATGCACCATTCCAAAAACACAACAGAAATATTTGTGTTCCACACTCAAAGCTGTGATTCCCTTTGCAGCATTTCACAAATATAACTGAAATATTTCACCATGTTCCACACTTAAATCTTTGATTCCTCTTGCACCATTTCACAAACACAACTGAAATATTTATGTTGCACACTTAAATCTTTGATTMCCTTTGCCCCAATTCACAAACACAACTGAAATATTTCCTTGTGTTCCACTCAAAGCTGTGAATTCAGCCTCAGGCCTCGTGCTGGGAGCAAACCCAGAGCTACCAAAGGGGGCTCTAACCCAACCCCAGCAGTTTCTAGAGCAGATTTAYTCTGGAATCTGTGAGTGCCCCCTGCAGTGCTGTGTGCTCACCCCTTGTTGTTCATGGGTGATGCTGGGGATATGGAGGGACAGCTCCTCTTGGCCGAGGGCTCCTCCTCCTCCTCGTCTGAGGAGCTGTCRATGGTCAGGTCGATCACTTCCACCTTCTTGTTTTTGTTGGATTGTTGGTGAGAGGACACCTGGTGYTCCAAGGAGGAGCTGATGCATCCTGCACAGAACCAACAATCAGTTACAACCGCAGCTCGTTAAAAAGCTCAAAATTTAAATAAAAAATAATCACAGAATGCTGGTAACTTTAAACACCACCAGCCCCAGACAGGTGCGACCCAATTAACTGAASAGAAATGATTAAAGCTATAAATACATGTTGAAAAATGAGCATTTTGGGAGGTGAAGGAAGCCCGGGGATCCCAGAGTGCCCTTCAGAGCCCAGCCATGGCTCACCATCCACTCCGTTGTAGGATGCTGTCACCTCCTGCACTTCCTTCTTGGACCTCATGGGAGCCCAGGACCCATCCTCCTTGAACTGGATYTCATCACAATCTGTACAGAACTTCAGGATTTCCATGAACAACCTGTCCATAAAAATATTTCATATCAGTCCTCAAAAAGAGCTTTTTCCCCTCTATTAGTCACAGTAAATCTGAATTTGTGGCGAAACTTTTACTGTTCTGCTCTTCTCTCAGTGCCTCCTTGATAAAAAGGAATCACTGACAAAATTCAAGTATTACCTAAAATAAAAACCTGCAAAAATGAAGATTTTTATTTAAAAGCACTGAGAGTGGAATCCTGCAGAGCTCATGACACAGAACTCTCCATTTCCCAAAACAAAGGAATTCTGTGAMCAAGAGTTGATAAAAAAATCTTTTCCTTATCCCCCTTTGACAAAACTTAACTGAGGGAACCTCTCCTAAATCTGAGGATTTGAGGACTTGTGAAACTTCCTACCAAATGCTGAGCCTGAGAATTTCAGTTTGCAGCCTCTTCTCCCACAGGCACCTCCTAAAATTTTAGGATCCTGGCAGCACATCACTGCCAGTGGGAATTCCAGCTTCTGACCAGGCCCATTCATGTGGTTCTGCAGGGAAGAGCTTGCCTTTAATTAGAGCTTGGCTTTAATTAGCTCCCTCTTWTCCAGATTGGAGCATTTTCCACCAATAACTTTCTCTTTGGGATGCTCCAGTTACATCAGACCCAACATCTGCACCTGGCAGCACCAGGAGAAATAAGGAAAATGTGGGGTTTGCATTATTCCTGCTTTTTGGCTTTGCTATTTTAGGCAGAAACCTCAAGCAGGAGCCCCCAGCTCTTTGATCCAAGGCAGATTTATCTCTGGAAATTTGGGGATGCAGGAGTCCAGATCAGCCTGAGTGTCTCTTGCAAGGCTCTAAAGGGACCCTGAGTGATCTCACCCTCCCCTGGCAAAATAAAACACACATTCCCTGAAACACTCCTTGCTGATGAGGTGGTTTATTTAAAATTTTGGTGTTTCTTGGGGGTTTTCAGCTTTGCTTTTGGGGTTTCTGCATGCATGTTTCATCAATTTTGGGGCTTTGTTTTTATATTGAGAGTATTCTCAGAAACCTCTAACCTGTTCTCTCCATTTATAAAATAAAAGAAAAATTTCTCTCTTCAAGAAATTAAAATGCAACCCCAGAAATCCACACTTGGCCCAGCCTGAGGTGAGATTTATTTATTTTTTTAGTGTTTTGCAAGCAGGCAGAGCCAGGGAATCAATCTGTGTGTCACTTTCTATAGATAGCAACTCCCCGAGTGTGAAATTGTACACGGAATTGTGCAGGCACTTGCAGGGGTGGCAGCATTGATTTGCTCTGTCTGTTATCAGCCCTGCCAGGTTTGCACAGCTGCTCCATTAAAAGGAAATACACCATGTGCTGTTTGCACCTAGGAAAGCTCAGGAATTTACTGAGATTTGCTCTCATTATTATCAAGTCGAGTTTGAAGGAGCAGATTGCTTGAGAAGGAGCTGCTCAGGAATTCCTGACCAGCAGCAGGAAATGCAACATGGGGAGCTCCAAAAGGAGGGAAATCCACTTGGTTTCAGACAGGAACATCCCCTTTGGGTTCTGGTTTCAGCTTTACTCACCCATCAATGATGAGATGCTCATAGGGAGCTTTCTTGTCACACACAGGGCACACCCAGGTGGGTTTCTTCTCGTTCATCTGGATATAGAGAGTGGCATCAAAACACTGCAGGTGGGAGCAGGTCAGGGCCCTGCAGGGGATGGTCAGGCGCATCTTGCCAAGCTGGAAGAGAMAAAAAACAGGATTTTATTACCTTGGAGTTAAATTAACCACCAGGGCTTTCCTGCCTGAAAAGAGACAAGAGTTAGGTTGAGTTTTATTCCAGAAAGAACTGTCAGAAATCTGAGTTTTGTCACATGCACAGTTCCCTCCTTCCTGTATGTTTGAAATGGCATAAAAGTGAATAAAAATCATGKTTTGAATTATATTTGACCCAGGAAGCTAAAGAATACATCCTGCCATATTYCTGTAACAAAATGCACTGAGCACCTGTAAATAGCAGTGTCCTGGATGGACCAAAAATATAATTATTATATATCATTCCATGTATTGTATGGACCAAAACCAGAATTATGCTTCATTGTCATGAAAGCATCATTACACTGAAAGGAAAGCAGAAAGTGAAAGGAATTGCACTTTAATCTGAAATACAAATCTCCTCACAAAACCCCAGCAGTTGCTCAAAAAACCCCAAATGTTCTTGCTTGCTATACTATTGTAATTTTTCTACTTTCAAATTTTGCAGCTGTAGTTAGTTCTCCWTTCTCTGCTCTTTCTGTTCCTAAGGCTTGTTTTTACAGCTTTCTGAAAATCTTACCTTTGCTATTTCCCACATTTCCTCCTCTTGGTAAAACTAAAAAGAAACTCTTTGAACTTTGTTGTTTATTGACTACTCCGTGTTACATGGCTCTACTATAATATGTATTTTTGTTTATTTGAATCACTTCTCTTGTTTTAAGCATTGGAGGGGYCTGGACTGACCACACCAAAGGTGAGAGCAGCAAGGGATTTTCCCCACATGAAAACCCAACAAACAATAATTTATGGAGTGATGCCTTGGGAAGGCTGAGCTGGAGCAGAGGCTGGGCAGAGTTCCAGAATAAAGCAGGGATTTATCCAAAGCATCTCCTCCATGGATCCACCCTGGGCAGCACAAGAGCCCAGCCAGGGCTGCACCCAAGATGAACCMAAATGGCCCCAAAATGCACGGCCGGGCACGGGGTCTGTCCCTGGGATCAGTTCTGCTCCATTTGCACCTTGCAGTTCATTGTCCCATCCCAGCTTTAGCCCCTGCAGTCCCACCCTGCTTGTTTTTCTCTCTCCAGCCCACGGTGTTTGTGCTCCTGGGCTGAGATTTGGGTCATTTGTCCTTGGTGCCCAGCTGGAGCAGGAATTGTTTTGTCTCCCTGCTCTGTGCACAGAGCTCAGCATCCCCTCATGTGAACCCAGACCCTCACACTAAAGCAGCACAGAACCTGRAAAATATAAAATCTAAACCTCAACCTTCTAAAGCAGGAGAATTGTTCCCACTGAGGAGTGTGAAGTTRTGTTTATTTGGCTGAAACATCCACAAGGCTGCACCTGAGCAGCTCTGRCTGCTCCCAGGGCTGGCAGTGGGATTTTTGGGATGTGGCTCAATCCAGCTGATGCTGAGCAGTACAGGGAGGATGCCACAGGATGGCACCAGAATATCCCCAAACCCTAACCCACACCACAAACAAAAGCTCTTCTCACAGGCCACCACTTCCTCCAGCCTGATGGCGAGGGCTTGTTTTTATTCYCTCTGAACTGAAATCTCATTTATTTTCCTTCCCTCTGGCTCTCAGTCACTGTCACCCTGTCCCCAGTGATGGGAGGGGACACAGAATTCCCTGGGGACACAGAATTCCCATAGGAGATGCTCTGGTGCCAGGTGTTTGGCACCTCCTCCCCCAAATCCATGACCAAGCACATTATTCCCACCCCCAAATCACATTATTCCCATCCCCAAACCAACTCCCCCCCCTGCTCTGTGTGTGTCAGGAATTCTCATCTCCCAGCTGCTGGGGCAATGGCTCATTTGATTTTTGGGCACAGCTCAGGAGCATCAGAGGGAAAACCTGGATGCTTCAAAAGGAAAATAAGGAAGGTCAAAGACAGGAAGGACAACAAAACCTCATCTCCTCAGAGGAAAAAAGCAGATTAAAAACCAATAAGATCTTCCCAACATTTTAGTAGAAAATCTCTGCCTGTGATGTCCCTGAGGGAAAAAAAMCCCAAAATTTAAAAACCAGGAAGATTTTTTTCCAAGGTCTTGGTAGAAAACCTCTGCCTGTGATGTCCCTGAGGAATAAAAAAAACAGATTTAAAAATCAGGAAGATTTTTTTTCCAGGGTTTTGGTAAAAAACCTCTGCCTGTGACGGGATTTAACCACACTCAGAGTCCCCAGGTTGGTGCTTTTTTCCTGTTTTTGGCACTGAACCTTCTGGATCAGCTCTGCCACAAAAAACCAAAAGAAGCAGGGATGCATCCCAAGTGTGGAAAAGCTGCATTCCCATCACTGGGACTGACTCCTGCCTGCTGGCAGCCAAAAAAACACTGCATTAATTTCTTTTACGAGCACACAAAACATTTCTATTTCCCTGCTAAAAAACAGGAGTTCAGGGTTTGTAAACAAAGCTGCAGAACCTCCAGTACACGGCTGGATTTGGAATTTTATTCCAGTTAAATATTTGGTCCTGCTGCAGGGCCTGGGGATTTATTTCTTTGTGCTTTCAGGGGGAAAAATGAACATGAATTTGAGTGTGCTCTGAAGCCCAGGCTCAGAGCAGCCCCTCTGGATCCTGGATGCCAAATTCCAAAGAAGATCTGAGCAGCTTGGAGGGCAAAATTAATAAGTAAAATTAAAATTAAAATTTAAGATTAAAACCAAAATTAAAATAAAATAAAAATTAAACATTTTGTTTGAACAATTCCAGGACACTGCTTTGGCTTTMAATTCAGATTATGAAATCCAAGCATGCATTTGCACAATTCCAGGAGGTGCTCCCTCCTTTGGCTGCTTTGAACATCAGATTCCCCCCTTTTCCCCCTTTTTGAGACAGTTTTTATCAATCCAAGCTCAAGCTGCACTCTCAGAGGATGCAATGACACATTAAATGTATGCTTACATATATTTTGAGTAACATTTCCAAGCTAATGGAATATTCATTTTCCCAGGGGCATTTCAGAAGCTTTTCAGCACAGAGAATTTCAGCTGCTCCCTGTCCCCACAAAGTTATACCAGGYAAACATGAGGTAACTTCTCCCACAACAGCCACATTTCCATCAGAATCACTTCTGAGGGAACAAAAAATCAACTTACTGGACAAAGCAGAGACACTCTTAGGCTGGTTGTTGCTATTTCACTGTCTGGATCAGCAGTCAGTTTCTCTTTAACTGGTATTTGAAAGAAGAAAAGGTTTATTTAGGTTAAATCAAACATTAATTAGACGATAAAGAAATAAAATAAATCTGAAATGGCAGAGTAAACTYTGAATTCAAGACCCCTAAAAATGTGTTTATCCAGAAATGTCTTCACTTCTTTGCATACAACTTTGTACCTGACCATTATTTAATATTTAATGTCATATTAATTTCACTTCCAACTCCAAGCCAAAGTTAAATTYGTTAACAACTCTCACATGGACAGGCAGCACTATAACCCCCAAAATCCTCATTCAGTGATTTCAAACTGAAAAGCAAATTGAGCAATAGGCAGTCAGCAGTACCCTGACAAAATCTGACATGTAAATAACTGCAATGAAATACTGAAGTCTTTAATTCCTGGAGTTTTTCATCCTCTATTTTTATTTACAAGGCCTGTTTCRTGAGCAGCCATTGGTAAAATGAACAAATCAGACTCATTTTATTCCTGTGCTAAGGACTGGACCTACACCTTCATCCTCACCTTGCAGAGCAGCAGCCACCTGGAACTTTATAGATTTTGGTGCATTTTATGCATAAATCTGTAGATTTTTGTGCATTTTGTGCATAACTCATCAAACTGCATTAGGACAAATTAATGCCCAGCATAATTATTTAGTGCTGGACTCATTTCTTCCCCTCCTCTGGAGAAGGTACAACACATGATGTGAGCATTAATTAAAGAGTAATTTTATATGATCAGGTGCTGGGATTTTKCCCCCCTCCCTGAAAACCAAACCCGCAGCAGTTTTTGCTGGTTTTATGCCACAAATTTCCAGCAATYTGTTGTCAGAGGAAACAAAAAGGCAGCAAATTCACTCTGGAGTGTGGAGRGGCTCTGTGCTGGGCTCACCCCACAGCTCTGGGAACAGAAATGCCCAGACCCAGGCCCAGGGGGAGGCTTCAGCCCTGCGGTGCTGAATGCCCACTTCACTGTAAAACACTGTCAAACTTGGGTCATTCTGCACCATTTCTTAGTGCTGTACTAATTTCTTCCCTTCTGTAGAAGGTAGAACCCCTGGTGTGAGCAATAATTAAAGAGTAACATCACTATCAGCTGTTGGGATTTTCCCCTTTCCCTGCAAACCAAACCCGCAGCAGCTTTTACTGKTTTTATGCCACAAATTTCCACCAATTTGTTGTCAGAGGAAATAGAAAGGCAGAAAGGCAGCAAATTCACTCTGCAGTGAGGAGGGGCTYTGTGCTGGGCTCACCCCACAACTTGGGGAACAGAAATGCTCGGTGGAGCTGCTCCTGCCCAGGCCTCGGCCTTCAGCCCACTGCACTGTCAAACACATTTGTGCTATTCTCCACTATTTTTTACTGCTGCACTCATTTTCCCCTCTGTAGAAGGTACAACCCCTGATGTGAGCATTAATTAAAGAGYAACACCACTATCAGGGGCTGGGATTTTCCCCTTTCCCTGAAAACCAAACCCGCAGCGGTTTGTGCCGATTTTATGCCACAAACTTCCACCAATTCCATCTCCCGAGGTACTGAATGCCCACTTGACTGCAGAGCACAGTTGTGCCATTCTGCACAAACAAAGCCAGGATGGCTGAGCTGAAAGAGATTCTCTTGCATTTTTCCCCTCACAGTGTCAACAGGGTTCCTGGACYGGCTCCTAGCGCAAACAAAGGCTCTGAGTCTTTGAATTGGAGCTGAACACAAAGAACACCACTATCACATTCCCAAAGCCCAGAGGGCTGTAGGAAGTCCAAAGCTTGGTTAGCACAGTCCTAATTCCAAATCCCCCCTCACAAAAGTGATTTTTTTTTCCTTTTTACAGAAGGCCAGCAGACACGTACTCAGTGCTCTGGAGTGGTCCGGGTTCCGGATTCCCTTGGCCCGCAACCGCTGCAGGAGCACCGTGGAGGAGAGCTGCTTCACCAGGTACACTGCCATGGAATAGTTCTGGAAAACACCACAAAATGTCAGAGAAAACCCAGAAACAGCCCAGAAAATCCTGTCTGCAGCARWTAACAGCTTGTTACGGGATTGCAGGGCACTGCTGAGGAGAGCTGCTTCACCAGSTACACTGCCATGGAATAGTTCTGGAAAACACCACAAAATGTCAGAGAAAACCCAAAACATCAGRGAAAACCCTAAAAATATCAGGGAAAACCCCAAAAACATCAGGGAAAACGCCAAAAACATCAGGGAAAACCCCAAAAACATCAGRGAAAATCCTGCAGCAAATAACAGTTTGTTATGGGATTGCAGGGCACTGCTGAGGAGAGCTGCTTCACCAGGTACACTGCCATGGAATAGTTCTGGAAAACACCACAAAATGTCAGAGAAAACCCAAAAACAGCCGAGAAAACCCCAAAACCAGAGAAAACTCTGTCTGCAGTACATAACAGCTTGTTATGGGGTTGCTTGGAGGAGAGCTGCTTCACCAGGTACACTGCCATGGAATAGTTCTGGAAAACCCCAAAAACATCAGGGAAAATCCCCAAAACAGCAAAGAAAATACCAAAAACACCAGAGAAAACCCCAAAAACATCAGGGAAAACCCCGTCTGCAGCACATAACATTTTGTTATGGGATTGCAGGGCACCGTGGAGGAGAGCTACTTCAATTTTATATTGATAATATTCAGTGCCAGCATATAATACTTGTGCCAGTACACTGAATTTCACATGGGTAATGTCCAGCATTACACTTGTGTCAGTATATTTAATTTTATATTAATAATGTCCAGCAATGCACTGGTGTCAGTATAATTTTATATGGACAATGTTCAGCACTGCACTGGTGTCAGTACACTGAATTTCACATGGATGATGTTCAGCATTACACTTGTGTCAGTATATTTAATTTTATATGGATAATGTCCAGCACTGCACTGGTGTCAGTGCATTTAAGGAAAGCTGTCAGGTCAAATATGATCAGAAGTTTTTCTTTTTTTAATAAAAGCCTATTTTGTTTTCAAAATAGGAAAAGGAGCAGTGATGCCTCTTCCCAAGATGCATCACCTGCAATATCTGGAACCATTACCATCTTTTTCTTCTCCTCCTGCACTCAATTGTCTCTGAAATGTGAATTTCATCACCAAAGCAGCTCAGAGGCAGAACCCAAGTCAGCTGAACCTTCCCTCATGGAATGAACTCTTCCTGCCATGGAGCCCAAATTCCTGGGATTTCTGAAGCTCTCATTTTTCTTATAATCTCCAGAAAAATCAGGTTATAAATGTCTTTCTAAAAATGTGACTCAGCAGCAACACCTCTCATCCCCCAGAATGGAAAGGACCAAATCCGTGTTCTCACATTAGGATACATCAATTATTTTTTGATTTGAACATTGGCTAAACCTGGAGCTGCATTCATACAATTTAAATTGAAAAATAAAAGGCTTCCCTCAGCAAGTGCCACACGTTTCCACTTTAAAAAATCCATGCAATTGTGACATCCCCCATCCTTTATTTAGGATCTGAAGGCAGGCTCTCAGTGATATATCTCACCACAAAATCACACCAATTGGAGCAGCATCAGAAACACCACATTTTAAATATTTTATTCTCACAATGAATGCTTCTCACATCGTTAAAAACCACTACTGCCTTAACTTGTTTGTTTAATGCCTCAATTAGGAGAGGAGTTAGAAAAATGCTAATTAACGTTGTGAAATTATTTACCGACAGCTTGAATCTACAAAGGCAGGAACTTGCCCAAGGCATCTTGTACAGAAGGCTCTTGAAACAGATTGTGTAAAAATCACAGTGAGGGCTCCAGCAAAGGTAGGGAGCACAGTTGGGACCAGAACTGACTCTTGAGGGGAGGGGGAGAGGGGAACTCAGATTTTGTGCTACACAGGCACAGCCAAATATAAAATAATTCTTCACATTTCRCTGTCAAATCTGAAATAATCAAATTAGGAAAGGCTGTGTCTTAAAGAATCTATTTAGGAAGGGTTGTGCCTTAAAGAATGTATTCAGGAAGGATTGTTTTTTATAGAATTCCAGGATGGTTTGGATTGGAAAGGATCTTAAATCCCATCCCATTCCACCCCTGCCATGGGCAGGGACACCTTTCCCTGTCCCAGGCTGCTCCAACCCTGTCCTACAATTCTGGATCCAATGCTTATTTATGCCAAAAGTTCCCCAAAATCTTCTTTGTAACTGATTAATCTGTGAAACCTGAGAACCAGCCAGTTCCCAAGGGACTGACTCAAACTTGGGGCACTTCTTGTCCCTAAATCCTGAATTGTGAATCCCTCAGAGCAGCATCTGGGACTCACCCACCTGCAGTTCAGCATGCAAACCCAAGCAGGCTGATTTGGAACTGCTTCTTTCTGATACCTGCAGCTCTCATTAGATAAAAGAGGATTTTTTAGGACCAGAATCACTCAGCCATCATCTGAATGGAGATTGTTTTCTGCTCCACAAGAAATCCACCCTGAAATCCCACCCTGGTGTTCCAGAGCTGCCCATTGTCCCCGACTGGAGTGTAAGCATTTTTCCACGCTGGGCTTTGCACGCTGACAAATTCTTGGCCAAAGTTTCACCTCAGGACAATTCTGGGCACTTCTAAAAACAGGATGGGGGCAGTGGCAGCAGCACACGGTGCCTCTGGAATGCCCACCCAGCAGCTTTGGTGCCAGCACTGAAAGCAGCTCAGTAATTCATGGCTGATTTACTGGAGTCACTTTTTGCAGCATGTTCCAGATTTCATTAGCCCGGTGGAACATCAGCGATTTTCTGACACCGGTTGTAACCTCCTCCCCACAGACACAAAAAAAGGGTAAAAACATGAGGTTTTAAATGTGAAGGATAAGGACAGCAGCTGGGAGTAATGTAAAAAAGGCCAATGGAATCAGCTGGGCTGTTTTGTGTCCACACTCACAGCTCCAAAGGGCCACTCTGTGCTCAATGGCACCCGCTCCTTGCAAGTCCAAGCCAAGCTTTGTCAAGTCCCTGCAGTCAGGAAGAGCTTCAAAGTCCGAAGTTTGGCCAAATCAACAAACAAAAGGCTTAGAGGATGCCTTGATCTCTTTATCTGGGCCCTCCCTGAGTCACAAAGATGAAGAGGGAGAGATCTCACCCTGAAGGTGAGGGGGGGATCCGAGGGAGCACACCCTGGCAGCAYGGAATTCCAGCTGGACAAGTGTAGCTAYGATATTTTCTGAAAAATCCTTTCCTTAGGATTTTTCCTCCTGAGAAGCTGAGAGGCCTCAGGAACAAAATGTRAMCAATGGTTATCTGCTGCTGTGGAATGCAACAGGTGSATCTGGGATTGGTCTCATGCGGTTGTTTGTAATTAATGGCCAAYCACAGTCCAGCTGGCTCAGACTCTTTGTCCAAGCCACAAGCTTTTCTTATAATTCCTTCTTTTTCTATTCTTAGCCAGCCTTCTGATGAAATCTTTTCTTCTATTCTTTTAGTATAGTTTTAATATGATATATACCATAAAATAATAAATCAAGCCTTCTGAACCATGGAGTCAGATCCTCGTCTCTTCCCTCATCCTCAGACCCCTGTGAACACGGTCACAGACAAGGACATCCGTGGCCAGCCCAGCAAGGATCTTCTGCCCAGGATGACTCTAAAGCAGACAGAGGAGACCCCAGAGGCACTCACCCTGCCAATCTCTGCAGTCCAGGACACGACGATGGTGTTGGGGACCGTGGTGGACAGGCGGACGAGTGAGGTAATGTTGATTGGTCGGCTGGGGCGCTTTGGTTCAACACCGTTTTTGGTTGGTGGCAGGTAGCCCTGAAAAGCAAAATTTCAGCTCTCAGAAAAAAGAATCCCACAGTGCTTTTGCCTCCTGCCCCTCCCAATTCACCTGGACCAGGCTCTGTGTTTAACTCAAAGAGAGAGGGATCAGACAATAAAATATGGAGCATTTTAGAAGCTCTTTCTCCTGATGGAAACCCAAAATCCTAACCCTGCCTATATTAAAGGGAACTTTGCCAYCTCTCCTGTCCCAGCAAAACTAAACAGAAACCCCCAAACTTGGGATCAGAGTTTCTAAAATTCAATCCTTTTYTTCTCTGCTCATGAGAATATTACTAAATGTATAATCTCAAAAAGGGATGATACATTTTAACTTCCATATGAACTCTGGATCTACCAGCTAAAACAAATTACTTGATCTTTTCTGTTCATTCCAATGCTCCAGAATGTGAAAACAAAACTTGGGATAAATTTTCAGGCAGGTAACTCCTAATAATGCATCCCAAAATGAGCACTAAAAGGAGATTTTACTTACTGGAAGGCTGCATGGTTTCCCATTGACTTTCACACACAGATTGGGTGGGAAGTGATCTTCTTGTGGACAACTGGTTTCTGATAAACAAAACCTGAAAGCAAAGGGCTGCCATCATCTTTCACTTTTACAGGGATTTAAAGATCATCTCTTCCCAGAAGGAAYTGTTTTTCCACTGAGCTCTGAAGTCATGACAGATCTTGCTAAACACAGCCCTCCAATGATGTCACTGAGCAGGAAAAGCCCCCAAAACCACAGTGCTTCACGGAGCTTGGAGGTTCCTCCTCAGATTCCTTGAGTTCCTCAGCCTGACTCATCCCACCCCCAATTTCTTCTCTGCCTCTTCCCCAGCCTGACCTCTCCACACAAGACCAAGGTGTCCCAAATGACATTTCCTCTGTCCTAGCTGCAGTTCCAGGGAGTTTCTGCTGTTGTATTTATTTCTTTCCAGTTCAAAGAGGTGTTCTTGCTGCTGGATCCCAGCAGGACCCACCCTTCCTGCAGCCAGCAGGACAATGAGCATTCCAAGGAGCAGCAGAACCTCTCAGCTGCCCTGGGCTCCTTCCAGGGACCTGCCCCATCCCTGTCCATGGATAATCCAAGAGGGGCTGGTTTCCCTCATCCCCTCCTCACCCTTGCTCCATCCCACCTCACCAGGCTGAGACAGAGGATTTAATCCATTTRTGATTGATTAAAAATCCCCAAATTCACCAGGCTGGTGACTCCCAAAGTGCCTAAAGAAGCAGATCTTGGAATRCCCATGGAATCCATCCCTGCTAAGAAAAACAACCCTCCCTGCTCATGGATTTTCCAAYCCCAGGACATGGAATGACCAAGGTGGAATTACAGGAAGGATCCACCGACAAGAAAATCAATCAGGATGAGGAAAAAGGGTTATTTTCCATCCAGGAATTCCCAAGCTGCTGGGCAGGACCTGGCTGATAAATCCTAAAAGCCAACAGGCAACAAAATCCCTACCTTAGCTGGACCTGCACTGTGAAGTCACATTTGGTCCCAGAAATATCCCTGGAAACAAGAGAAAATGGATTAAAATTTCCAGCTTTTCACAAGATTTCTCAGTATTGCTACATAGATTCCCCAAGAGTTTGCTGGAAGTTCAATTTAAGGAAAACACTTCATCTTTACACAAAAAATGGAAAATTCACACTTTCAGGTATGTATAATGCACACCAGACTTTGCTGCTCCTGCTCAAACCACCACTCTCAAGAAAGGTTAAAAGGAAGAGGTTTTATTTTTTGAGGTAAATAAATAAATTTGTGTCTGACCTCTATTTTTGTGGGGGTTTTTGTTACAGGTTTCTGGGGGGTTTTATTTTTTAGGTTTTTTGTTTGGCTTTTTGTTTTGTTTGTTTGCTGGGGGTTTTTGGCTGTTTTTTGGGGGGGGTTGTTTGTTTTGGTTTTTTTGTTTTTTTTTCTTTTTTTGTTTTGGGGGGACTATGTGTTATATGGGTTGGTTTTGGGGATTTTTTGTATATTATAAAGAAAATTCTGATGGGTCACCATAAAGTCACACCTTTGTGATGAATWAACAGAGAAACTGGTGGCAAGGAAGAGCTGCAGGAAGCAGAATTCTGGATTTGCAGGGCGCTTAACACCAGAGAAACCCACCCCAAACTCAGTGGTGGGGCTGAATTCTCTGCTCCCCATACAACAAGACAAACAACTTCCCCAGAGTCGTCCCCCCCTGCCGTTCCCAGGCAGGGCTATGGAAAGCTGGGTGGATTTGGGGTGGATTATCTGGATCTCAGGGCTGCTGGAGCCCACTCACATGGAGCTGCTGATCTGCTGCACTTGCTGCGGCGTCAGCGCGAAGGCAAAGCAGGTTTCTCGAAACCTCTGGCTGTTATCTGAGGCTGCAAGAGAGCAGAGAGCATCAAAAAGCAGCCAGGACAATCAGGAAATAATTACATCGAGGCAGAACACACTTTTTTTTAAACTCCAGGAGCATCAGACACATCTGGCTCTGAAGAGCTTTTGAGGAAGTTGCCATTGGAAGCCTCCTGTAAATAAAAATACAATGAACAAACTTTATGTGYCTATAAAGTGTACATTAAAACAGGGCTGGAGATAACAGCAGAGCTGAGGCAAATCAAGACTTTTTATCGCTGTAATTTCATGTCAAACGTGCTCTGATATGAAATAAAAATACATCTGAGGATTTCTCATCAGTCACTTTTTTTATTTCCCTCCGTGCACCAGATCAGGCTTGGCCTGTCAAAGTTCACAGAGGGGCTGAACACAACACGTGGGACATCTCACATTTCAGTTTGATGGTTTTTGGACTTCAATGCACCAAATATATCCAGAATAAGCCAAGAACTCGTGAGATCTGCAGCCATAAAATCTGATTTTAAAGCCTTCCCACTCTGTGCCACAGCGCTCCAGAACCAAACAGTGCTCAAGAGGAAAATGCTCCTGCTAGAAACTAATGTTAAATATCCCTAAAATAGTGGTTTTAGCTAAAACACAGCCTTTCACAGGGCCACTGCAGCAATGAAAAAGGTTTTTTAAATCATAAACCAAAAAAAAGCATCATCTCCCCAGAGAATGATTCCACACACTCACCAACACACAGTGAATGAGAAGCTGCTTTTAAGCTGCACTTCAATCCTATTATTCTTCATACTTTTGTAAGTTCTGAATAAATATCTGAATAAATTTGTAAGTTCTGAATAAATATTATATAATACAATTATTCTGAATACATCAATATAATTATCTGTGCTCTAAACACTGGATAAATTTCCCATTTTTTGCTTTACTATAACGCATTCTTGACTCAWCCCTGACTGACAGCTGAGTGAGTATTTCAGGGTGAGAACTGAGATTTTGTTCCAAGCAGCGTGTGGTGGGTTGGAACCAACAATAGCAAAGACACTGAGTGTAAATATTACAGCAGGAACCTCCCAAATTTCCATTTCTTATCTTTCCTGCATCACACTGCTCCAAAATCCTTCACTGATCCCATGATTTGCTGCTGTGCACAAGCAGGAACAGGGACATGAAGCTGCTGTTTGGAATCTTTGAGAAAGAACTAAGTTTTATAAATAACTCAGATTTTGAAATGCATACATTTCCTGCATACAATGTCTGCAGGAAACAGACACAATGTATACAATTAACAATGAAAATCTGCTTTCACATTTGCTCTTCCATAGAATTTGACACCTATTTTTAGCTATAAATGGCAAGATCACAATTACAAACTCTAATTAACAAAAGCTGAATTAGCCAAGCTCATGCACTGCAGAGAAATGAGGGAATTCCAGTTGTTATTTCCTCCTTTTCCATGGGTTCTTCTGCTGGGTTGGTTTTTCTCACAGGTATTATTTGCTTTAGCCTGGAAATTGTCAATTTTGGCTTTATTAAAAAAGTTTTGGAAGGTTTTTGGGAACCTTTGGTGTGAAYTCCAGCACTTCACTAATTAAAAACTGCTGACTATTTAACTAATGCCACCTTCATTTAAAGCTCAATTATCCAGAGAAGCCAACCAGCAGCTACCAAAATCTCTTGGATCTCCCAAGAATTTCCCTCTCCCATCTTTTTTGCAGCAGCTCCAATTTAGGGAATCCAGCAGGGAAATGGGCAAACAGGAGGAACTGAATTTGTGTGCAGCAGGAAAACAAAGTTTGGACCAAAGGTTCTGAAATTTTCCTCTGCTCATGTTGGTAACAGATTTATACTAAACAGTGATATGAAAAGTGGGGTTTGAAATTCCATATTCATAGAATCACTGAGTTATTAAGGTTGGAAAAGACCTCAAAGTTCACCAGGTTCAACTCCTGACTGAAGAGCACCTTGGCAATTAAATCAAAATTGGATTTTTGAGCCTTTCCAGGGATGGTGATTCCACAGTTTCCTGGGAAAGCTGTTTCAATACTTATCCACTCTCCCAAGAAAGAAATAGTTCCTAACATCCAACTGTTGTATCGGTCAAATWAAAGCATTTATACATTTATTTAGGAGAAAATGGGGAAGGACATCCCTGAGTGCTGCCATGGGAGCTTTCCCTACTCCAGCTCTCCTCAGGAGCTGTGCCAGCACAGAAAACTTCAAAAAGCCTCTGCCTGAACCAAATCCTGAACTCAAAAAGGCCTCTGACAYTTCTTCTTGAGATTTTGGGGGGKTTTTTTGTGTTTTCAGTGTCTTMTGTGCAGTTACTGCTGCAGCCTCAAGGAGGAGACTTGGAAAGGGACTGACAGGACAGGGGCATAGGTTTAAATGGCCAGGAAATGGGTTAGATGGGATTTGGGAAGGAATTCCTCCCTGGGACCGTGGGGAGGGGATGGGATGGAATTCCCAGAGAAGCTCCCTGGATCCCTGGAATGTCCAAGGAACAAGGCTTGGAACGTAAGAGAAGGTTTCGTGGAACGTGTGGGGATGGGATCCATGGGATGGGATGGGATGGGATGGGATGGGATCCATGGGATGGGATTGGATCCAAGGAACGGGATGGGATGGGATCCAAGAAATGGGATGGGATGGGATCCAAAGAATAGGATGGGATGGGATCCAAAGAATGGGATGGGATGGGATCCAAAGAATGGGATGGGATGGGATGGGATGGGATGGGATCCAAAGAATGGGATGGGATGGGATGGGATCCAAAGAATGGGATGGGATGGGATGGGATCCAAGGGATGGGATGGGATTTCAGCTCCCCTCCAACCCAAACCCTCCTGGAATTCTGTGCTCACTGCCTGCATCCCAGTGCCTGTGAGCAAACCCCGATCCCTGCTGGATCCTTGATCCCTGCTGGATGCCTGATCCCTGCTGGATCCCCGATCCCTGCTGGATGCCCGATCCCTGCTGGATCCCCGATCCCTGCTGGATCCCCGATCCCTGCTGGATCCCCGATCCCTGCTGGATCCCTGATCCCTGCTGGATGCCCGATCCCTGCTGGATGCCCGATCCCTGCTGGATGCCTGATCCCTGCTGGATCCCTGATCCCTGCTGGACCCCCGATCCCTGCTGGATCCCTGCTCCCTGCTGGATGCCCGATCCCTGCTGGATGCCCGATCCCTGCTGGATCCCCGATCCCTGCTGGATCCCCGGTCCCAGGAGAGCTGCTCTGCCCCCCCTGCTCCCCAGCCCTGCTCCGTGTGCAGCCCTCGCTGTGATTGCCATGGGAGCGTGGCCAGATTGCAACGAGGGAAGGGAAAGAAAAGCTGTTAATTAGGCAAAGATGCTCCAAAAGGCAATCAAAATATTTCCAAACTCCTGACAGACGGAGCAGAGCAGGCACAGGGAGGCAGGCACGGAGCTCCCTGAAACTACAAGTGACTTATGGTCAGGCTCCTCAGCTACTCCCAGGATACTACTCTGMCCCTTGCATGTGCAGCTGCCTCCAAAAAAGAGACTAAATCTGATTTTTCTTTGTGGTTTTCTCTAATCTTCTCCCTTATCATCTTTCTATGCCCACATCTAGTCCGTTCCAGATCTGCTTACCCTACAAATGATGCGTGAAGATCCCACCAAACCACATTAAACACTGAGCAGCTGTTCCCCTAAAAACCAAATTTCTGTGTTTATCTCTGCCTCCAACTCCTCTATTCCCAAAGATCTGAGATTCTCCAAGGCAGGAAGGCTGAAAATTTGGAATTTCAGGGTGCAGAAAAGCTGACAGATTTCTGYTAATTCATCTGGTGTATCTGCTGTGTTTAAAACACCAAACAGATCCTGGCAAATCAAGCACATAATTTACTTTTAGAAGTTCTGGAGAATGACTAAACTAGAAAAATGTAGTTTTAGACAAAAAAAAAATCATTCTGATGGCTACAAACACAACTGTGCCCTGCAAACAACGATTATTATTTAACAAAAGAAAGGTAAAAATAGATCTGCAATTGAAAACCAAGAGGATGGAAATAGAATTTATAATCCAATAAAGCTGGAATCAAGCCAGGACAACAGAGTTAATATGGACATTCTTCAGAAAGATGCCAGGAATGTTTCTGGGGGGTTGGGTTCGTTGTTTCTTTTCCAGAACTATGATTTATTAAATATCAAAACATTTTCTTTTGCATTGTGAATGCAACAGAGTCTGGAAAAGTCAAAATGCCTAAAATGTTACAGAGTTTCTCCTCCCAAACTTTTCTTTTCCTAATTTCACCAACACTTCCTAAATTATTCCAGGCTTACCTCACTCCAGGGATGATCCAGGATTGGTACAGATTAACTGAGGGACAAAATTATGCCCTGCTGGTTGTGGATTTCCTTAAAACATTTCACTGAGGYAAAAAGTTTCCAAAATTTGAGGGAAAACTGTTTTAATACATGGTATTCACAGGGTCAAACCACTTAAAATCGCATAGGAACAAATTAATATAAATATAAATAAAATACACATAGTTTATAAATATAAATATAACATAAATATACACACTGTATATGTATGTGTGTATATATATATAAATATATATGTATATGCACAGATCACCTGTTTAATAAATAAAAATGGTACAGAAAASCCATTTTCTACTAATTCTGCTCTTTATTTTGGAAAACCCCTCCAGCACCAGTGTGAAAAAAAGAACCCAGCTTGAGTGGCTGCATTTTCTACAGCTCTAAAAATATTCTGTTCCACCTCACCAGTACCCAGGGCTAAAAATAGCCACACAATCTTTCTGCAGTAAAATACCTCTTGCTGTCTTGAGAAAAAGCCACTCTCTGAATTTCCACTCAGGCACAGACACCTTCAAATCCTTCAGGAATTTTTTGGGATCATGGAGTTGAGGTGGTGATGMTTCCTAAGCACCAATAAACTGAGGTTCATCTTCCCATCAGCATCACCAATTATGAAATACTGAAGGGAATGCATTAAAGAAAGGCTTGCACTAAAATTAAACTTGCACTTTACACAAGAATTATCGAAGATATCATTAAATGGGCCCATTCCCAATGATTCCCAATAGTTGTGTTCATTTCCAAAGGCAAAAAGAGCTGTAAGGAAGAGGATGAGGAGCAGAGGAAATCTTTGCTGCAGGCTGYAAGAAAAACAAGAGATGCCCAACTGGTTATTCACTAACTAATTGTCTGGATTAGCTAAATTTGTCCAAATATTAACCAGAAATGTGGAATTTCCTGGGACTTCCATAATTCCTCATGGAATTTCCAGCTTCCTCATGTGCCTGGGGCAAGAGGGAAGCTGGGTCTGGGGTTTGGGATGGGAATCAGGACAAGGATTTTCCCCTGAGGCTGGGGGGACTGGGACAGCTCCCAGGGAATGGGCASATTCCCAACAACTCCAGGAATATTGGGGCAWTGCTCTCAGGGATGCACAGTGGGGGATTTTGGGGTGTCTGGACTGGGGAATCCTTCCCAGCTCAGGACATTCCCCAGTTCTTGTTTTCCCTCCCCAGACAGGTGAGGYGCCTCATTCTGCTTTTCTTTAAACAACAGAAAGCATTGTTATCAATTTATGTCCAATTCTTCATCACACACCACTGCTGAAAATTTCACCTCTGCCTCCCCATCAGACTAAAACTGTGCTTAGATGAAGGCACAGCTTTGAAAATGTGAGAATTCAGAGAGGTTTGAGTGCAAAGCCTGCTGCAGGGCAGGAAATCCAGGACACCCAGACATGGGGAGCCCCTGGGATCCCCCTGCCCAGGGCTCCCTTCCCCAGCTGCCCCTGGAGCAGCAGCCAAGGCTGTGCTGCAGCTGTGGAGAAGCTCAATCCAAGGGGCTTTGGGGGAGGAAAATGCTGAGAGGATCCACCTTGATGGGGGAGCTCATCTTGATGCCTTGGGAAGGCTGAGCTGGAGCAGAGGCTGGGCAGAGTCCCAGAATAAAGCAGGGATTGATTCAAAGGATCTCCTCCATGGATCCACCYYGGGCAGCACMAGAGCCCAGCCAGGGCTGCACCCAAGATGAACCAAAATGGCCCCAAAATGCACGGCCGGGCACGGGGTCTGTCCCTGGGATCAGTTCTGCTCCATTTGCMYCTTGCASTTCATTGTCCCATYCCAGCTTKAGCCCCTGCAGTCCCACCCTGCTTGTTTTTCTCTCTGCAGCCCACGGTGTTTGTGCTCCTGGGCTGAGATTTGGATCATTTGTCCTTGGTGCCCAGCTGGAGCAGGAAYTGTTTTGTSTCCCTGCTCTGTGCACAGAGCTCAGCATCCCTAATTTGAAGCCCAGACCCACCCACTAAAGCAGCACAGAACCTRAAAAATACAAAATCCAAACCTGAGGCATCAATCTCAGGATGGCCTTTAAAGCCACCCCAAATTCTGGAGTTCCCCAGTAACTCAGTGTTTATTTACACATCAGCACTTCCTGCCTCTGAGCCCCCAGCTCTGTCATCTTCTGGAAGCAGCAGCACTTCCAGCCCACACCCACCATTCCTGCACTTCCTGCTGCATTAAATGCAGCTGGAGTGAGCAGGATGGGGCTGGGAGCAGCCAGATCCTCTCCCTGGGAAAGCCTCTCAGCCATCACTACATCCATCCCAGCCCATGCCAAAGCAGGGCTCTGCACCCCAAAATCCAATACCCAACACCCCTCAGCCATGCCCTACACAGGCTGTGGGATTCAGGAGATCTAGAGCCAAGAGAAATCCCAAATTCCCACTGCTTTTTGTCCCACCTTGGCCATTCTGCTTCATTCCAACTATCACAATGGATGCTGCACCCTGACCTTTCCAAACCCTTCAAAACCACTTGAGGGGAAGTATTTTAGTAAACACCCAAATCCTTCTTCCCCTGATGAGCCCTTCTGGCACCCCACAGGTCACAGCTGTGSCCACAAACACCCTGAGGAAAGGAAAGTGCCAGGGCCACGTTCCCCACCTTGGAACAGGTGAGAAACTGAACCCTGGCTCTGGCCAGCTGCTGCATTCATCCCTTCAAATCAGTTTTAGATTCTGTTCAACTCACAGTTAATCCTCAGGAGGAACAGGCAGAGCCACCCTGGGGGTGGGAAAGGAAGGGAGTAAAGAGATGTGAAGGAGCTCATTTGAAATTGTGCCTAAAGATATATATGAAAATAGCCTGGAAATACTCCAAGGGCTACAATTAATCCATAAATATTATGGATTTTATAACTCTTTCTGATATGTTGTATAAACAGAAGACAGAAGAGATCAGCTGGAAATTATGTGCAATTGGACAGACATTTATGTGTGATTATTCATTCTTTAAATCACTCATGCYGTGGAGCATTCCTGAAGACCTGCAGGAAGATCAGGGGACACTTCCACGCCAACATTCCAAACTCTTCACTCTCCCAACCACCTCTGTGGATGGATCCCAGCTCTCCTCTCCTGTATCCCTGGATTTAACCTGACCCATCATTTTTCCAGAGGGAAGGAACACCACAGGATCCTCCTTATTCAAATTCAGCCCCTTGATTCCTGACACCTGAACTACGTCCCACAACCCCAATGCTTTCAGGCTTCGATATTTTAACTTTTATTGCTAAAAGCACCAAGTCAGGCACTTCAAAGGAGCAGCACAAAGGCAGCACTGCCACATCCCTGCTCAGGAGCAGCTTTCCTCTCAAAAAGAAAAGTTTTTTTCCTTAGGCACAAGATGGGATTGCTGGGCCARGGAGATGGGTTTTGTCCCTTGTTTGTCCTGACTCAGGATATTTTATATTCTCTGGGATTCTCTGGAAGCCAAGTGGCTTCCCAGCTCCATTCCAGCTGTGTTTGGAAACATCCATGTCCTGTCTGGGCCTGGAAGCTTTGGACATCCATGTCCAAAAAAAGTCCTTTGCAGGGCCTGGAAACTTTGTCAGGGCCTGGAATCTTGGACATCCATGTCCTGGAACCTTGGGACATCCATGTCCTGTCAGGACCTGGAATCTTGGGGACATCCATGTCCTGGAACCCTGGGACATCCCTGTCCTGGAACCCTGGGACATCCCTGTCCTGTCAGGGCCTGGAATCTTGGGGACATCCATGTCCTGGAACCTCAGTACATCCCTGTCCTGGAATCTTGGGACATCCCTGTCCTGGAACCTCAGTATATCCATGTCCTGGAATCTGGGGACATCCCTGTCCTGGAACCCTGGGACATCCCTGTCCTGGAACCTCAGTACATCCATGTCCTGGAACCTCAGTACATCCMTGTCCTGGAACCTCACTGACCACAGCTCCACACACAAGGAGATTGAGCAATCAGCTGAAGAAAATCTGAATAAATTCTTTTTTTAGGAGTTACCCAGTTGCTTAAAGCTCTCTCAAAAGAAACTCTCGACTGTGGAAAGCTCAACCTGAGGCCCAGCACATGCAAATGCAACTAAAGAACCCCAAATGTGCTGTAATTCCAGCTCAGCCCCAGCACAGAGCCAATACTTCACCCCTTTCTTGCACAGTTAAAAGCTGCAGGGCCGGAAGTCAGAGAACTCAAAGCTGAGTTGAGAATTTAGTGTTTTGTTGAACTTCCTCCCACAAAGTACATTTCAAAAAAATAATAAACACAGCAGACAGTAAAAGCGTGACTTTCATATAAACCATAATAGCAATTGCACAGAGCACGAGATCAGCTCGCTGATAGAGAAAAAGGAGAAATTCTTGCCAAACAAAACTTTCATGGGTTCCAGCCCAGCTTTCTCGTGCACTGAATTGTTTAATTGTTTAATGGCTGTGCCTTGAACTACAGGCACCCTCAAGATTTTAGGCAGCTCGGCTGCAAGGTCTGGCTCCAGGTCTGAGGCACCAGGATTGCTCACAGCCACAGGAAAACCCACGGGAAGCACAAGGCACAAATGCAGGGTGGGAATCAACCCCTGAGGGGGAAATTCTGCTGCTCACAGAAATCCTGGTAGCAGAGCACAGAAATGAAGGAATTAACCTGAGCCCTCCATCAAGAGCGCCTCACTGGAAGCTCTGATGGAGCTGGAATTCTGCTGCCTCTGAGGGATAATGACTGATCTGTGCCTCTTCCTTCCAGGAGGCTGCAGGTAAAAATTCTCATTTCTCTGGCTCAGATCCAACTTCCAGTGCTGTGTTTGTATCACTGAGAGCTGAAGCACAGCAAATAAACTGCAGGAGGATGATCCTTGTGCCGTTTGGACTGATTTTAAACAGGAGGAGAGCTCACAGCCTCTTTAATCCTTTCAATTGCAAAAAAAAAATAAAACAGCTTCATTTCCCTTACAGGTAAGTAAAGACCCCTAAGCCAGTTAAAATGTTTTTTGGAACAACTACACAGCTCCAGCAATTAGGAATGACATTTGCTGTAACAAGAGGCATTTTTAAGATGGTGCTTAACTATCTCATGTCCCTTCCACAATAATCTGGCAAATTCGGGGCCTTGCTACTCACAGCAAACACATTTCAGCACACAAAAGAGATCTTATCTGTATGTTAGGAGTTACTTTTAGAAAATGTGCTTAAAAAACAACCAATTAGCAATGTCTGTGCTCTGGGGGCTGGAAATGGGGGAATTAAGGGAGAGCTGCAGCTTCACTTGACAAACAACCTCAATTTTCCTCTTTAGATCCTATTAGGAGAACAACAGAGARGCACAGGAATAAGGCAAACATTCCATCAAAGCCAGAGTGGACAGCTTTTCCTCCAAACACAAAAAATCCTCATTAAAAAATTAAAAATCCCTGAAAATGGTGGCGAAGCAGGGGCAGAGAGCWGCAAGCACAGATTTCAGAACGAGGAGCTTTCCCGGCTGGCTGGGACACAAACCCATCCCATCCCCATGCTTTCTGCACTTGGCAGGGAGGGTGACTAATAAACGTGGATCAAATTCAACAGCTCCACTGCAAAGGAACAAATGGCTCTTTGTCTCACCCCAGCAGTGGCCAAGGAGCACTGGACGTGGCACTCAGGGCCTGGGCTGGGGACAAGGTGATGATCAAAGGCTGGACTCTGATCCTGGAGCGCTTTTCCAGCCTCAGGGATTCTGGGATTCAGCCCAGAGYCCCAGGTTGCTGGTGAGAAGGGCAGGGATGGAGAAATCCCTGCATTCCATGAACCCAGCCCAGCACATCCCTCTGAATCCCAGGCTGGAGCTGCATTCAAATATAAGAATTTCTATTTCCTCCTTTTGTTCCTGACAAATAAGAGTTAGCAGATTTCATTTCCTTATCTGTTCCTCACATTAGCTGTGTGCTACCCACCCACACGAAATATTTGGGTACAGAATGCCTGCTCAAGTGCCCTGCTGGGCAACTCCCTGCCCCGAGGCTCGCTCAAATTATTGCTTCTTCAACCAACCATCACTTCTCAAAGGGACACAAAACCGGAGCACACCTTCCCAGCTGTGCCACCTGCACTTGGGAACAACCAGGGGCAACCCCWGCACCCAAGGATGTGCTTTGCCCAGTTTGATGTCATTTCAGGAGGGTGTGAAGGTTGAATTACACGGATTCTCTCCCTCACACACATTTTCTTTCCCTTCTGTTTCAAGCAGGCAGAGAATTATTCCAAACCCCACATCGGGTCATCAGTTCATCCTTGTGGGGGAGGGAACCAGAGTCAATTCAAAAGTCCTTTATCCCTATCCCATGAGTAATCTGATGGGAAAAAGCAAGCAGGAGATGCTGAAACACTGGCTAAATTCCAAGTTCTGAGTGGCTGCAGTAATATCTGCCAGTGGAAAACAAACCAGGGAACCCACACATGGGACACTTGAGGAAACCCACACTGCTGGCAGCACACAGRAGGGTGCCCAGACCATCTGGGGCAAACGTTCTACAAATCATTTCAGATTTTGTAGCCAAAGTATCAGTAAATGCATAAATGGAGAAAATGAATCTGAGTCTGAACAGGCTGGGGAGGGGCTGGGATGAGTTCCCAGAGGAGCTGTGGCTGCCCWGGATCCCTGCAGWGTCCAGGGCCAGGGATAGTGRAAGGTGGTGTGGGGATGGGCTTTAAGGTCCTTTCCAACCCAAACCATTCCAGRATTTTCTGATGKATACTGAAGCTCTCCTCCCAAACTCTCAACTCAAAGGCTTTTTAATAGGATTCCTTCAGACAAACAGAAAAGAAGCCCCAAACATTCCTGAAGTGAAGACAGGGATTGCTTCCAAAGGCATCTGCTTGGAATTGCACTCCCATTTTCTTACCCTGACAATCCACAAAGGGGAGAAAYATCCCACTGTCCATCAGCTCCTGAGGCCTGAGACCTGGCAGGGAGTGAAGGAGGATCCCTGCATTTGGGGAGCTTTGTCCCACTCAGTGCTGACAGCAAAGGGCTCTTCCCACCTCGAGGAATACATAAATAAATAAATGCACAGCATCACTCCTGCACTGGAATGTCTTGTGGAAATTACAGCCTTATTCTGAAGTATTCTGATGTAGAAGTGATGAGACACATACTGAGCACCTCATTAGCTCCCAGCACCAGCAMTGCCTGGAATGGTTATTCAGCAATTAGGGCTTAGATTAAAGCTAAACAGATACAGTGCACCTCTGCAAAGAACACCTGAACCAGAAGATCAAATTACCAAAATCTCTCTGCTTTTCCATCAATTACAGCAGCTAAAGCAAAAAAATATGCAAAATACTGTGCCAGATCCTTCAGAAATGCACAGACAACCTCAGCAGTCACACATCAGGCCTCCCACATCCCCCAGCCCTCCAGACTGGCACTGGAAAGTACCTGCTCAGCTTTGTTTACAAGGGATTTCTTCTGCAAAGGACTTTTTTTTCTCACTCACCCACCCTCTCTCCCCGGATCTCCTCTCACCAATCTGCTCCTCCTACCAGCAGGGAATCTTTCCTGGGCTTTCAAGCCAGCAGAAGGTTCCACCACACAGAAATCACCAGGCCTGGTGCATGCAGGCAATATTGAAGAGTATTAGAAGTTAACCATGCTGTGAAGTGGAGCCAGGAAAATCACACATTATATAATGCTCTGGGAGMAGGAGATTCTCCTCAGCAGGGATTTATACCTTCACACAAAAATCAGCTGCAAGGAAAGTAGCCACAACTGCAAAAGAACCCTAAATTCGGATGCTCAGGCTGTAATGGATCCAGCAAATTTCCAGCCTGGCACTCCTTCCCAGCACGGATGAGAACATTCTAGAAGCTTGACGGATTTGGGGTAGTTCTGTTTACTTTGGGGTTTTTTTTAATAATGAAACTCTGTGGTTTATAAGAACTACTGAAAGCAGACTGGTTTTTTTTCTCTTTTTTTTTYCTAAGATTTAGTTTGTTTTTTCTCAAAGCCCCCCTTAAGATAACGGATGTTTAAACCATATTTAGAGGCTCAGCTAAAGCAACTAATGAGTGTTAGGTAAGATGTCTCTCCATGTGGAACAATCTGTTCCAAAAGTTACCAAAAATAGCAATTCTCTAAACACTGCTGTGATGCAATATTTAACCCCTTCCTGCAGCAGCAGAATTTGACCATTTTCCCCCAAACCCAGCGAGCGCCGCGGGAGCTCTCCTTACCTAGGCTGGTCGGTTTGATCAGCTCATCCAACAAGTCATAAAAGGGGAGTTTCTGCAGCTTGATGTCGGGGTGCACGGGGTGCAGGGCCGAGGTGAGGTGGGGCAGTTCCAGTTCGTGTTTGGGTCCCAGCAGCGACACGGGGAGCAGGGGGGACGTGGCGGGGTGGCCGTCGTAGCCCAGCTGTGGAATGGTGGAAGGCGACAGCGTGGCCGGCATGGAGCTCGAGTGCACGCTGGGGATGGACAGGTCTGCTGGGGTCATGATTTTCTGGGGGAACCTTCTCCTATAGAGTTCTTTGATTTTCATCTGGACGGCGGGGCTGCAGCCAGCCTTGAGCAGGTGCAGGGCTTTGGTCAGCAGTTCGTGTTTGCGGCCGTGCTTGTTCCTGCCCGCGTAGCCCAGCAGCACCTGCAGCTCCGAAACTCGAAGGCTCATAACCATTTGCTTCAAAGAAACAAAACAGAGGGTTAACAGGTGACTTCAGCACCCTCACCAGGCACAAAACAAAGGGTTAACAGGTGACTTCAGCACCCTCAACAGGGCTCAGAACCATTTCCTTCAAAGAAACAAAACAGAGGGTTAACAGGTGACTTCAGCACCCTCACCAGGCACAAAACAAAGGGTTAACAGGTAACTTCAGCACCCTCAACAAGGCTCAGAACCATTTCCTTCAAAGAAACAAACCAAAGGGTTAACAAGTGACTTCAGCACCCTCACCAGACACAAAACAAAGGGTTAACAGGTGACTTCAGCACCCTCAACAAGGCTCAGAACCATTTCCTTCAAAAAAACAAAACACAAGGTTAACAGATAAATTCAGTATCCTCACCAGAAACAAAACACAGGGTTAATAGGTGACTTCAGCACCCTCACCTAAGGCTTATAACCATTTGCTTCAAAGAAACAAAAAGGGTTAACAGGTGAATTCAGCACCCTCACCAAAGTTCAGAACCATTTGCTTCAAAGAAGCAAAATGAAGAGTTAACAGGTGACTTCAGCACCCTCACCAGAAACAAAACAAAGAATTAACAGGTGACTTAAGCACCCTCACCAGAAACAAAACAAAGAATTAACAGGTGAATTCAGCACCCTCACCAGAAACAAAACAAAGAATTATCAGGTGACTTCAGCACCCTCACCAGAAAGGGTCAACAGGTAACTTCAGTATCCTCACCCAAGGCTCATAACCAAAGAAAGAAACCAAAGGGTTAACAGGTGAATTCAGCACCCTCACCACAAACAAAACAAAGAATTAACAGGTGACTTCAGTATCCTCACTAGAAACAAAACAAAGGGTTAACAGGTGAATTCAGCACCCTCACCCAAGGCTTACAACCATTTACTTCAAAGAAACAAACCAAAGGGTTAACAGGTGACTTGAGCATTCTCATCAGAAATAGAGTTAACAGGGGACTTCAGCACCCTCACCAAGGCTCAGAACCATTTGCTTCCAAGAATCAAAACAAGGGGTTAACAGGTGAATTSCAGAATCCTCACCAGAAACAAAACAAAGAATTAACAGGTGACTTCAGCATCCTCACCGACACCAGAAAGGGCTTGAAGCCCGTTAAGCATGAAGTTTTCAAGGCTCTGTGCCCCTGCTTTGCCCCCTTTTACAATGCCCACATATTTAATACAATGCTCAGTATTTATTACAATGCTCAGTGTTTATTTTCAAGTCTGCAGCGAGAGATTTTTAAAGGCATTTCCATTCTGTGGGCAAAAAGYTGAGAAAAGGACTCGGTGCAAAATAAAGGTTGTAACTAATTATTGTTTAATCACTTGCCAGAATCTCCGATGGTACGGATTTTTTCTCGCTCTAGCCGGATGTAAAAGCAGTTGCACACTGACAACATCCAAGCTGTGCCAATCCTCAACCCCAAACAGCACTTCCATGAGCCTCCCTCAGTTTGTGCCATGCAGCAGAACTGATCCACACAGGTTCAAAGAAAGGAGATCAATGACATCAAAAGGAGAGTGAACATAATCCCATTYGAGCCTTGTCACCTTCCTGGGTTAAAGGAAACTTCCTCCCCTTCCACCTCTGCTCTTCTCCCAGCAGAGCTGCGGGTCCTGTTTGGATGGGAAGCTGGGCTTTGCCCTCTGCTAATTAGCATCTTCATTAACACAGCCATTTAGTGCCTCCCAACAGGATCCAATGAATCACACTGGTACAACTCGTCACCTGTTTCACTTCTCCCGGAACTGAGAGAAACACTTCCCAAACCAGTGAAACCAGTAATCACCAGTGTGCATCAACTGGGCAGGCAGGAGCCAGAAAATCAACTTCAGGGCCTGGTTTTTATTGAAAAAATACATTTCAGAGCTTATCAGGGGCTTGCTCATCATCAGAAGGCCCGAGACACCAGCTGAAAGGATGATATCCCTGCAGAAGTTTGGATTCCCAAGGAATCACAAAGAAATGCAATGCCTAAMACACATCAATGTGACAGGCTGCCTGCATCTTCTGCAGGAAACACCCTGAATATTCTGTAGAGAACCCCAGAAGATCTGATTCCAAACAACACTTGATGGATGGATTTGGGACCAAAGCAGCAAATGCAGCACACGAGGGAGGGTTCTGCATTTCCCAGCCACTGAAGGATGAAGACCCAAACCACAATTTGCATTTGACATCTCTGAATTTGACTACAAATGCTCCCATCCTCTCTGGTCCTTCAAACTGTACAAAGTACTCAGTCTCAAACACTGCTCTGATTTTTTCCACATTAATTCTCAAACCTGAAGTGCYGAGATTAGAAAGGTGCTACCCCTGGCTTTCACAAAACCAGCCCAAAACTCCCATCATCTCCTCAGCGCTTCAGTACCTGCAAGAGATCTTCACTGCCCAGGTGTCCACGGGAGGTTTTCCCTCCACTGAAACTGCTCCTGGTATTTAAAAGCCCTAAATGAGATGATTCATGTCTTTAATGAGGTTTGCAGCAGCCACACTGAAGTCAAATTTGCCACAAGATTTCTGCTCTGCTGAACCACAGCTCGGGAATCTCGCTGCAAATCCTCGCTTCAGCCTTCCACAAACCCTTTGGATACAACTGGAGTTGTTTTATTTCCCTGAATACCCCAAGAACCTTCTTCACACTTAACTCTGAGACTGTCAGAGAGCCACTAATGAGAACAGACGAGGTACTTGGTAAGAAATGAAGATGTCTTAAAAGAATAAGGCATTTCAGCTCCAATCTGAAGTGTTGACAGCTGAAAGGAAAGTGAAACAAATAGATTTGAAACATGGAAAAACACTATTTATAACGCTATACAAACACTTCTTCAACAGAATGAGTAGTTACAGCTGAAGGGTTTAATGCCATCACCATTAAAAGTCACTTCCTGAACAGGCAGAACCTCTCAGAGCTTCACTCTGTTCTTGTTTTGTGATAAACTCACGGGCTCAGCTCGCCAAGAGCACAAGAGGATTAAGAAATAACTGAGGCAAGGGAGAAGCTCCTGCTCCACGCTGGATAATTTCCATTTATAAGGTAAAGGCGAGCTGGAATGAGCACACAGAGAGCAGGGGCCATGCTGGAGCCAGCCTCGGAGCCCAAAACAAACAAAATCCCCACATCTTCYCCACCCGGCGCATTCCTCGCACAGGAGGACAAGAACAATTTTGTTTGCAGTGTTCAGGGCACTGACAGATCCATCCTTGAAACCAGCAATAAACCTGGTGGGTTTATTATACTTTCATAATTCATAGATAAACCTTCTATCCACATCACAGAGAGGCAATGCCTCAAACCATGCCCACCTTGCACAGGGCACTGCCAGGGGATGGTGCCCCTGGGAAGCTGAGCTGGGAAAAGTCTCCTACAACATCAACAGGAGAATTCCTGTCCCTCCTCCAACCCAGCTGTGGYTTACAGCACCCAACCTGTGGGAAATGGATTTGTAAGAGATAAGACATGCTGACTTAGAAATGCCATAGAATAGGACAGACATTGCTAAGAGAGAAAGAACTAGAAACAAGTTTCAAAGGATGGCCTTACAAATAAAATGAGATATTKTAGAGAAATAGAACTATGAAAGATGCATTGTGGTAGAACCCACGAGGGGTAATTTTAGATGACTGGCTTTAAGGCATTTATAGCATGGTGTGGCTAAAGCTGACAGACCAAGAAACACTTAAATGTAATTAGGAAATAGTTGGCCTCTGATTGTGATGCTGTGAATTATAACATCTGTATTGTCTCACCCTTCACATRAGACTGAAAATGGAATRAAAGTTTTAAAACACCTCTCAGCTGCCCCATCTCTGGGTCAGAAAAGGGCACAATCTGACACCAGCCCAGCTCCACAGCAGAAACCCAAGCCCTCTCCATGCTCTGATCCATGGCATCCTGACCCTGGGACAGGCAGGATAACACAGCAGGGAAACAACCCAAGTGCTGCCAAACACACCAGGAAAATCCAGGAAAAAGCCTCAATTTCTCCCATTTTCTCTGTCCCACCTCACCTCAAGCCCAAGCCCTCGCTGGCTCAGCTGCAGCAGCAGAGCTGAAGGGCAAAGACACAAAGAGTTTGGCTGCAGGAAATGTTGCTTTTCTCTCCTRTTGCCTGCAGCAGGAGAGCCCAAAGATCAGTGGCACCTGCCAGGCACAAACCCCAGCACAAAGACTGCCCCCAAAAAAACAAATAACTGCCCCACCCTGGCTGCTGAGCAGAACTGCCAAAATGCTGGGATTTCTCTATCCAACAGGAAATAAAGTAACAAAACAACAAGAAAAAGCTGAACTGCAGAGAAGTGAAAGGATAGGCACAGCTCYCAAGGACTGGCTGCTGAGAAATCCTGCACGCTGCAATTCCAGGTGTTCAGYTGTGGGAATATTCATTCCTGCACACAGCACTGCAGTGCACAAGGAATTGATGTTTAGCTCCAAAAAGGTCGAGGTTTTGGCTCCCAGCTTCAAACTGGTTTCCAACAAATCCCAGCATCAAGCACACACTGGTATTGTGCATTCTGGTACTGAGGGGAACACTCAATGCTCAAAAACAGGATGAGGATGGTGAGAAACATTTTTCAGAGAGTAAAAGTCAGAAGAAGCTTTCCAGAAACCCAACTTAGCTGGGGGTGGTGGCACATTTCTGCTCTGACTGCCTGTGAAGACCTTCCTGGAGTGAGGAAGGGATCTCTGAACACACCTCTGACATTTCCTGCTCCACAACCCAACCCAAGCACGTGTTCCTGCACCAAAACTGCATCACTCATGGATTCCTTGTCCCTGCATCCCAACTCCAGCAGCACAGCCTTCCCAAACCCCTSAGGGCGTTTGCTGCCATCCAACCAGCCCCACAAGTGCCTGTGAGAGGYGGGAAAGAGGCCAGGCTGTTTTCCCACCTCCCTGTTCTCACTGGGTCCAACCTGGGCCACTTTTCTGGCTGTGTCATCCCAAGCATTTGATGCCATTGCTGCTGTTGCAGGAGCATCCCAAATTTCTGTGTTTTGAAGAAAAACTCTGAAAGAACCCACCTGGAAACAAGGAGTACTCCCACCAAGGAGATTTGGAAAAAAAACATTTGAAATACATGGGAGTAATCCATGGGCAGCACTGATGTCATTCCCCTCAGGCTCTCTGGTGATTATCCATAGGGAAGGGATCTTCTACCTACAGCTCTTGCCCAAAATAATCAGGACATTTTTTAAAAAGCTATTAAAGATGAAAACTGGTGAAGGTAAGAATAATTTACTTGGATTTTCTCTGCAACAGCAGAGATGAAATTTGGCTTTCCACACAAATCCAGTTGTTCCAACCAAGGAAAGATTCCCAAACTGAGCTCAAGGAATTCCAGCCCTCAGCACAGCTTAGCAGCTCAGAGCATGTTCAGGAGTAGCATCTTGTCTCCATGACCTATGAAAATCAGGAATTAAGCTTAAAAATAAATAAAATCCAAATGTTGGTGCCTCTGGATAAGACATTCCCTGGATAACCTGTGGCTGGTCTCACAGGCACTGATTATTCAGGGAAATAATCTGTGAACCTGAATTATTTCCCCCATTTTTAGAGGGGAGGGACTTGTCTGAGAGGTAAAAACCAATATTTATTTATATTTTTAACAAACTGAGCAGCACGCACAGAGCGATGGACAAGGCTGAGCATTTTTCACCCATCCAGCAGCACCAAAACTGTCCTCAAAGCAAAATATTCAAATCCAAGTTTGATCCATGGTTTTTTAAAAAGGATATTTCTCCAGTTATCAACCCTAGGATCTATCAGGAGAATCCAACGAGTCATTCCTGGATGTTTATGATAAGTGGAAGCAGGGAATAAGCTCCGAAATATATTTAAATTATCTGCCAGAACAACAAGAAGCATTTGGCTTGGGCCCACACCACATTCTGTGCCYAAAGCAATCCAGCAGGTCCTCCCCAATTCTCCAAGCATTAACCTGAAAGATAAGGGGGGGTAAATAGGAATGAAAAACAAAAATCACCTCAAACCCCACTGAAAAGAGAGGAAAAAAGAAATGRGAGATCATTGATTTATAAACTGCAATTCCAGGCAGTGATAGTAAATTTGTTATTAAAAACACAGTGATTAGCTTTAGTGATCTTTTAGTAATTAAGAGTCATTATGACAGAAGAGAGCAAGCTCTGCAGCAAATTCCTTCAAAGGTGAAGGACAACACAAATGGAAATTTCCCCCTTATCAAAAAGGAATTCTGTAATCRCTTCCAAAAGACAGGTAAGAAAACTGAAATTCCTCTTTTTTTCTCTAATAAAAGCAACAAGGAAGTGTCAGATGAGTATGGAAATGGTTCWGAATGAATCCCAGTAAACTCCAGGCCCCAGCTGTAAAAATACAGCTCCTGCAAGCTCTGAGCAGCCTTAACCCCTGAGAGGAATGTTCTGGAAAAGCGACACACAGAACTCTTGGCTTCTGGCACATTTCAGATCTGTGAACGTGGCCAATCACAAAGGTTAAAACATCCCCATTTTTAATAACCCACATCCCCTAACCCTAAATCCCACCTGCCAGGCTCACCCAAGGAAACCCTCAAGGCTGAACTATAAAAATGGAGCTCGTTCTCCCAAAAATCTGCAGGAGGGAGTGAAGCAAGCCCCGGGAAGCTGCAGGGACAGCCTGGGACTTCCTGCCTTTGTCCAGCAACCAAAACAGCCACAGGTTGGAGCCCCTGCAATTCAAAGCAGAGCAGAGGCAAAGGCACAGGAGAACAATCATAAATATGCAACATCCTCCAGGCTTTAGGGAGGGTTTCATCAGGAAAAGCTCTTTTTTTGGCCGCAGTGGCACCTGCAAGGTTTTGGGAATGAAGACAGAACTAGAGGAGTGAAGGAACCAGGCAGTAGCAGGCATAAATATGATTTTGTTGCACATACAAGAGGATTGAGGCTTTCCTCATCAAAGAAAGCTCTGTTTACACARGGTATCAGTGCTCAGAAAGGCCAGGTTGTAATTGCAGGAGCAAACTGAACGGCTAACAAGAAAAACAGGCTTGAAACAGTAAAAAATCAGTCAACAAAGCAATGCTGGAAATGCCCAAGCAGCCTGGGCAGAGCTGCTGATGGCACCCCAGAGATCTGGGCTTCCTTAAGTCCCAACTGCATTCCTGATTTCCCCAGTAATGCATTCCCTGCCACAGAGCTGCAGCCAGCAGGTGTTATTTACCTTTGCAGGCTCACAAACAGGAGATTTCCTTGTCAATTCAATGGCTGCAAACCTATTTATGGAAACATTCTGACCCTTGAACCAACCTCTTCAGCCTTAACCATTCTGTGATTGTGCCATTTTAAGCTCAGGTTCTACACCTTTAAGCTCAGTGCTAACATTAAGAAGCTGGCAGGGAGGAGACCATAAAAACTGCAGCACTTGAGGGGGAAGCTTCTGGGCAGGATCTCCCAGCAAAATCCTTCTGTACCAGCCCATGGAAGCACAGAACCCGGAATTCCGCAGATAATTAATCCAAGGAATATTCCCCTGGCAAGCACTTCTTCTAGATTATATCTATTATGTTGGTAAAACCTGACTATCCCCAAATTCAGTGAGTTTCAGGAAGCTCGGTGATGCTGTTTCATACCTGAACACCAATAAATTGAAATTCCAGCCCATAAATTCCAGCCAGAGCTCTCCAGCTAATCCCACCCCAGTGATGTCACCGAGTTGTTTGGGATCTGTCACTGCCTGGATCCCAAAAACCCACGGTGATAAAAGTCCCAAACCTCAGTGACAAGTGGCAGGATATTGGAAAAACAAACTGAGGCAGCTCCAGCCCCCTGAACCGCTGCTGGGCAAAGGCAGAATTTGGAATTTTTAACATAATCCCYACCTCTTAAAGGCTGTCCTGTGCTTTTGGCAGATGCCTGTGGGATTTAGCTGTGCTCTGGGAGATGGGAAAWACCTAAACCTGGCACTTTAGTGCCCTTCTAGACCCCAAATCCAGCCCTTTTCCTACAGTTTTTTCCTCTGAGAGGGAGATCYAGCCAAACTGGGCAACCACACACCCCAAATTCAGAGTGTGCCCACTGAACTCTGTAGGGTTTTTGTGGGATTCAGTCCAAGTGTGTGACCAGACCCCCAAATTCAGAGTTTTCCCACTGAACCCTGTGGGGTTTTTGTGAGATCCAGCCACAGACCAGACCCCCAAATTCAGAGCCTGCCCACTGAACCCTGTGGGGTTTTTGTGAGATCCAGCCACAGACCAGACCCCAAATTCAGTCTGCCCACTGAACCCTGTAGGGTTTTTTTGTAGGATCCAGCCAGAGCCCCCCAAATTCAGAGTTTTCCCACTGAACCCTGTGGGGTTTTGTGTGGTGACAATGAGGACGCACCAGCCACGCTGGGCAGAGCTGCTGGGGCAGGGATTTGCTCCAGCTGTGAGAGAGATTTGTTAGGAGACGTCTGCCAAGACTTAAGTCATGTCTAAAGCAGGTTTGATTTAAAGCAAGCCCCATTTTATCTTAATCCGTAACGAAAGTTTTACCAGGCCCAGGAGAATTTCCCTGCTAGGTGAAGGATATTATTACTTTTGGTATTAAATAAGGTTGCTGACACAGTGGTAATCTCCATTTTCTTGAAGACTCCAGGTTCTTTTCAGCCACGCTTAAACTTAATTGTCCCTGGTGTTTTTTCTCTTAGCAGCTGGGAATGATTTCCACACTGAGCAAAGGCAGAAATTCCAGTTTAGGAATTCCTGGATCTGRCACAGGAGCCTCTCTGCAAACACACCTGAGGCTAAGGGTGAACACAATTATTTGGGACAGGGTCACTGCCAGACAAATTGACTTTTTATGAAGAATATTCTTCACCAAAGCCTTGCTGGCTGACAGAAGAGCCAGCTCCCACRGGATGAGGTGCACTGGAGCCCCAGGCAGATGCAGACAGATGTGCAAAGAGCTTCCTAAACCCAGTGTCCTCTCAGGATCACAGCTTCTAATCAAAATAGAACAACTGTCAGGGCACTCAGGAATAGTCTGAAATGCTGTCTGTTTGTGTAAAAAAAGACAGGACCGAGAAGCCACATGGGAGGTCACAAACTCACATTGATTTCCCCTCCCTCCGTGGTTTAAAACAATAAAATATCCACTGTGGAATCCACAATTAACACAAAAGAAATGGTCCCACCAGCTCTTGGAGTGATTTGGGATTTCCAGACAGGATTTTCCTGTCAGACTCCCTTCCAGCCATCCTTTCCCAACCAGATATAAGCTCTGCTCACTTCCTAAATATCTCAAATACCTGCATGAAGCACAGGGAGCTTTTGTAAGTCAATTTGGAGGGAAAGCTGGAGAAGAATGCACCTGGAATTCCACGAATGTACTCCAGGAGCAGCTCGCAGAGCCTGTCAGCAGCAGGACACACTCACCAAGACCAACATTCCCACACCCAGGGGGAAGCCTGCTTGTAAAACTCTGTAAATCTCTGCTGCACCAACAGCCAGCATTGCTTGGCTYGTGTTTGTCAACTCCAGCTTGATGCAAATAAATCACGGACATAAGAGATGCAGATTTGCCTCCAAGATTTGAAAATACAATCTTAATTTCTGTACCTTGCAAAGTGATTTATTCCCCATGTGGCCTAAGTGAAAAATTAGTTATCCACTAAAACTTTGCTATTAATTAGCTCCAAATGAGCTAACACTTCAAGAGATGAGATTATGCACTCAGATATACCCAAACTATCTCCTTTTTTCTCCTCATTTGTCCCATTTTCTAGGATGCAGCACAGGAGACAGACGACATCATCCCTGACTATTATTCTGGTATCTCAAGAAGGTTTAATTAAGAATTATATTAAATTTGGATACTGAATTGCAAAGTGCTGAACAGCAGGGTGAAGGCAGTACATAATTGAATCTCATTTCCCTGAAAAGTAACCAATGGCTCGGCTAATGCCCCAAGAGAGGGAAAACTGCAAAACTGGAGCGATCAGCTCACAATTCACACTGGAAAAGGGAAAAAACCATGAAAGCCAAACTGGAACATGACAAAATTCAACATGGCAAAATTCCCTTCAAGACATGAATTCCCAAGGCTGGAGCTCGGGCTCTGTCAGTGGGTACCAAGGATCATCCTGGTCACATCCATCCCACAGGAGGTTTGTTGGGATTTTCCCTGGAATACAGAAAAACCTCCACTAACAGCTCCAAAACAGCCTAAAATGG
>JACDOX010000039.1:850086-861458 GCA_014549065.1 Cardinalis cardinalis
GGGGGGGGGGAAAAGGGGGGGAAAAGGGGGGGAAAGGATTACCTCAGGCTGCCAAAATACACAGGTTTGGGGTTTTTTTAGGTAGTTCTATGGCAGTAAGTCACCAAGGTTAATTAAGAGCTTGAAGGATCCTGAGAAATTCTTTTTACATTTGGTTTTTATGATATTTAAATAAAAGATTTGCACTTTAGAAATGTTTTTCCACTGTATTAGTTGAATTGCATTGTTATATTAGAATTGCTGCCCCTTTCTATTTTATAGAAGCATCTACCTRTGGATCCACAGGGTCAGGTTCTTAGGTACCTGCACCAAGAAACTTGTGKTTCCAGGAGTCTGGAATGATTTCTTTACTGCAATTTATTTATTACATGGCACAGAATTTTGTACATCCCATACTGACACTGATTAAGTGCTAAAATGTATTTTATGATTAAAGAAATCAGGRAAAAAAAATTTCTGTGATGTGAATCCAAGCCCAGGTGAAAATCCTGGCACGGAGTTCTTTGGCTCCCATTGGAAACCTCCCATCCTGACAGAATTGCAATTTATTTATTTATTAGAAATAAATAATATAATAACTAAATTCTATATTTATAGTATAGAATTCATATTTACATCACATATTGACATAGATTAAAGTGCTAAAATGTATTTTATGATTAGAGAAACCAGCAAAAGTCGTTTTATGATGTGAATTCAAGGCCAGGTGAAAATCCTGGCAGGGAAATGTTCAGCTCCCATTGAAAAAAACCTCCTGTCCTCACAGAATTGCTATTTATTTAGTTAGTTAGTTATGCATTACAAATAAATAAATAAATAAAATTTCATAAATAAATTTAATAAATTAAATAAATAAATTCTGTATGGAAGCAGCAACATGTGCCAAGGCCTGAATGCAGATCCCAGGGCTGGAGCTCTAAGAGCCCCAAGCACACAGAAAGGGAAAGGGGGAGCAGGAAATTCAGTTTTTCATATCAGCCCCAAGCAGGGCTTCTCYCCACTGTGCAAAATGCACAGAGATGGCAGAAGAATGGCAGAGGAAGCAGATCTTCCTGCTTTTCTTCAGCCCTCAATGAGAAAGAAAATGGTTTGGAATGAAAACACAGCCAAAGATGCATCTTAGGCAAGGCCTGAACTGCTGGCAAAGCTGATCCCAACCCCACCACCCTATTTCAGCCCTCAAAATCTGGGATATTCCGTCCTTCCAGCTTCCAGAGCTGTGCATGCCAGAAAACTGCACTTTTATGTGTATCACCAGAGTGTTACCTATAGGCTCAAGCACGCAGCGAGTCAGGAAATTCTATATATTCTGTATGCAATATTTTCCTGGCCCACACAGAGCTCAGCAGGGCCTTCAGGAACATTTTCCCAGCACTCTGGCACATGCTGAGGACATTGCTTGGTGGGAAGAGGGAGATTTCATTCCCCCAACCACCACCTCATCCTCCAGACACTTTTCCTCACAATCAGACTGARTCCAATTAATTTATTGCCACAATAACCCCTACCCTGCACAGAAAAAAACCCTTGATGGAATGAGGGGATTTTTAGAAGCCAAGTTTCAGCCACACCTAGGATTTCAAATCCATGAAAACCACTGCAAGTGAACTCCAACAGGATCCTGCATTCACAGGGAATAAACCAGGATCCAAAGGGAAAACTCTGATGGCAAAATGATCAAAATCCCAACCAAGTGAGAGAGGCAGAGCTGCAGCTTTGGATTCAACATTCCCTCCGTTTTCCAAGCCTTCCTCCCCCCATTGCCATCCCACTCTGGGGGCAGAGGGAGGAGGATGTTCCATCTCTGCTCCTTTTCATCCTGACTGACCAAACCTCCGCCCCACCTCATTAACCACCTCATCCAAATCCCACCCTGAATAGGAATTTGCATACAGACAAGGCTTTTGCAGCTCATTACTGGCCTCTGAATAACTCTCACACGTTCATGAATTTATGCCCTGCCTGTCCCTTTTACACACACAGGATTATTTAGGGTCTGCTGACAAAACAAGGCATTTTCTGGGTTTCAGCAGAGATTTTTAGTATGAACTGGCTTCACCTTTGTGCCTCCTGATCCACTCACTAGGTAACAATGTACAGCTTCTGTTTCCAGGTAAGGATGTTTTAACTGCTTCACAATACTGCTCAGCCTCTAYACCAAAAGGAAAAGTAAAAATAAAGACATCAAGACATCATTGTGTGGGCCCAGGGAATGGAGTCCATGCAGGTAATTAATTATTAATTAGCTCAAGCCTTTTACCAAACTGYGTGAATGTCCTCTAAAAAACAGAGGCACATTCTACCAAACTTCTGGAGTGAACTGAACACGRGAAACAAGTTCCAACACATCTCAGCTTCCCCTCCACGCAGCCTGGCACCACCTCAGAGCCCTCCATGGGTTCAAAAACAACACAACAGCACAGGTCAAAGGAAACGATGAAAATCCAGTCTGCACACACGAGCTGAGCATTCCTCCAGCACCAAGAACTCCTTTAAGAAAGTGAAGGCAGGCCCTGGAGCCCCAGCTATTCAAAGTTCTTCTGTTACCATCGGGCTGAGCTGTTCTGAGCAAACAATAGGGGAAGGTCATGCATGGAGTCCTGCACTGCACTCTCGGCTTAACCTGTTCCTGAACAGCCAGAAAAGCCCGGATCTGCAGGGTTTGAAGGATGGAGCATCACTGGCAGAGCCCAGTTCAATCTCCAGAACTTGTGGGAAAAGCAGAGCAGCCAGCCCAGAGCTTTGCAGAGTGACCTTTGCCACTGCTGGGCCCAAGATAAACACAGGTATGAGAACATCAGCTCAGCTGCGAGCACACAAATCACTGGGAGAAATGGCTGGGAGGGAGCAGAGAGCAAAAAAAAAAAAAAAAATTATTCTAAATTATGTCAATTCCTGCTTCACCCAAAGGTCCAAGTGTGGGTGGGTTCGGTGGTCTCATCATAAAAAACATATTAAATAATTATATATACATATATACACACAGATGAGAAGKGGAAATGTCAGAGGATGGCAGAAGTCCAGCATGACTTCCCTAATGAAGAAATAATGAAAGCTCAGAGCTTTCAACCTAAAAATAGAGGACCTGGGGACAGCTGTGATCCAATCTAGAAAACCACGAGCTGCACACAGAGATGGACAGGGAGGAGCTGTTTGTCCTCCATCACAACACCCAGGGATGGAACCAGGCTCCAAACAACACAAGCAGGGTCAGAAATCCCTCCCAAAATACTGGGAACAAAATCAGGTTATAAAGGTTCAAGGAAAGCTGGAAAKGCACTTGAAAACAGATTTATTATGGCTCATGCACCCCACTGGATGCAGAGGGCTGAGCTGAAGTGGCTGCAGATGGAGGAATATTGCAGGGAGGGGATTTCTCCCACTTTGCCCTGTTGCTGCTTTTTCTCACTCACACACTTCCAGGAGCTGCAGGAGACACCACCAGGCTGGATGGACCCTTGGTCTGAACCATCACAGCCACTTTTCCATCCCTAAGARTCAGTTTCTAACACGTTTATTTTCAGCCATTTCCTCTAAAAGCCAAGTGACATTGTCGAGGGCCTCAAATAAAAATGTCACTGCAGAACAGAAAGACACACATTTTACCAGCAAAGAGGCAAAAGTAGAAATTAACTGAATGAAAACCTGGGGGGACACCCTTTAGAAAAATATTATTTCAAATCCTTGTGATTCAAACCAACAACAGTTCTGATACTTGAAATAAAAAAAAAAAATCTGAAGCCCTGCCATGGAGTGGCCTCAGCAGATTCACAGATGAGAGGCTGTTAAATCAACACAGAACCTACCAAAAAGAACAGCTTTGTTTGTGTCCCACGTTCCTGGTGCTGTGCATTTCTAGGTGCACTCACAGCTCCATCCAGAGCCTGAGCAGAGCTGCCTCCAACAGCTTTTCCAAGAAGCTGAAAATCTCCACAAATACTTGGACTGCTTCAAAGGCTCTTATTTTGCACCAGGGAAACGAGATACAACATCTGCACAGAAGTGAGATCATTTTGTCAAGGGAGTCTCGAGAAATAAGATGAGGAAYGAATGTATCAAAAACATTCTCATCCACACAACTCTTCACAGGACTCTCCTGCAGCTCAGATCACAGATTTTACCTGAACCAAATTATCCCTACTGCATTTGGCTTCTGCTTTTTACAAAAAAACACAGAACAGGGAGCTGCACCTAAGCTAAATTGCCAAGGCAAACTCACTTTGCTGCTGTTTTCATCCTATATTCTATTTTGCACACTAACTAATCATTTCTCAGTTGGATATCTTGTATAAACCATCCTGTTTATCCCCATTTTTCAGCTGAATACCTTGTATAAGCCCAGCTTAGAAAAGCCAGGCCTCTAGGTTCTGCCCAGCACGAATTTCTGAGAACATTCATCACGTGTTTGCACACTCCACTGACTGTGACCACAAAAGATGCAACTTCAGGTGTTGCAGCCAAGCAGGGAGGAGACTGAGCTCAGTTTTCCACATGTTTCAGAGGCATGGATTTAGCAGGAGAAGGGGAAGGAGCAGGAGAGCTTCAAAATGGACAGAAATTTCATGGAGCCTCCTGGTGAACAGCTGTGTGTCACCTTCTCCCCTCTGAAGGTTCACTGCTTATGAAATTTTAATTTCTGGGAGCAATTCCCACCCTTTCCACTGGTATCAGTGGACAGTCTCAGGAAGTACTTTTGCACACTGCTGAGGACAAACAGAAATCCTCAGGAGTAAAAACTCCTCAGGAACGGCACTGCGGCATGGAATCACCTGCCCAAATCCCATTCCCAGAAATTCTGTGTCAAGGAAGTGAGGTCCAGCAGGATGACCTGGCAGGAGGTCTGGGAACAGGGCTCGTTCAGCCTGGTGGAGAGAAGGCTTTGGAGCAACCTCCTGGCAACCTTCCAAGGTGTCCAGGAGGTCACCACGGAAACAGCCAGATCCTCCCACTGAACACAGCACAAGCTGAAGGAGGAGGCTCAGGATGGAGAGCAAAAAAAGCCAAACCAACCCTGATTTCACCATGAAAGCAGCTAAGCCAGGAAGAGGCTGTCCACAGAGGTGGTGCCATCTCCATCCTTGGAGGTTCTCAGACCAGACTGGACCAAGCCCTGTTCTGACCCCACAGCTGATCCTGCCCGGGCTGGAGACTGCCCCCAGTCCCTCCCAACCAGAATCACTGAATGATCTGTGCGTGGGCAGGATCAAGGAGCAAGAARGTGTCAAATGGAAAGAAACACCATGAAAAACCAACGGGAGAGCCCTGCTGAACTGTGGTTTAAAGAATTCAGCATGACAGTTTATATCGGGGCTGGAAACTGGGAAAAAGCACTCAGGATACACCACAAGCAGATAAGGGACAGGGAAGGAAGTCCCTACAGAGATAAAGGGATGCTCCACCATTTGTGCAGGAGGAGCTGCTGGCTGTGTGACCCCAAAGCAGGACAGAGATAGGAGCTGCTCCCTGCCTGCTGTCAGGCATCCTTCCCGGATGGAAATGGCCACTGGAGCATTTCCTGCAGCCCAGGCAGGGCCCATCCACGTTTACTCCCATGGGTCCAGCCAGCTCATTCCCATTTCCTAACCCAAACACGGGAAGTTCACTGCAGAGCATCTGCAGTGCAGCCCAAGAGGTGACAGCACTTATCTCTGTCCCCTAAATAAACTTCCACGTGGCCACGGAGCCCCTGCTCTGCTGCAGGGCCCAGGGCTCCCCTCTCCCCAAGCACAGCCCTTAGGAGGCTCCTCTTCCTTCCCATTAATTATCCTGCCACTTCCCATATAAATCTCTTGTATATCATCTCCCATAGACGTGAAGGTCAAGCTCAGGCTGACCTCTGGTCTAATTGTACCCTGGCTTTTCATTTCTTTGTTTCCCMTATTCCAGACAAGCCCATCATACCCTCCCACTCCTCCCTAGCCTTGGAATCCAATCTGCAGAGCGCTCTGAAGGGACACAACAGACCAGCAGGGACAGCCACAGCCAGCCCCAGTCCCAAAGGGAAAACAAGATGAAGCAAATTGCTGAGCAGCTCCTGGATCAATGCAGCTGCACCAGCCACGGGAGCCTCAGCCAAAGAGGGAGAAGAAAAGGTTTGAAGGGACAATAATATCCTGTTCACCTGGTTCCACAGAATTCTGCCTGAAAACCTGCAAGATCAGAGCAAAACTACCATCTCCTGGCCCCAACCTCAGCTCCAGCTATTCTCAAAGCTTTAATACTTCTAGTTTGTCTTGTAGCCCCCAAGCTTTTAATTTACTTTGAAATAGCCACATTTTATGGCAGTGACTACGTTTGAAATGGCTTTGATAGTGTTGAGTAAAATTACAGAAATAAGCAGTCTCTTGTAAGCTCCTTTCTCCTCCTCATCCCCCTCCCTAGCAAAAGATTTTTGAGTATCTGCTCTCTCTACTCACTCTACTTTTAAGAAAGGCATTTGTTTCCATGAACAGACTGCTATTGAAGGTACTACGTGCAATTTCTGCATCATAAAATCCAATCATCTCCACTTTAAAAGGCCCAAACCAACACTCTCAGCACTTACTGGTCTGCACAGAGCTGGAGCAGTGACAGAGCACAATCAATACCTGAGCTTCAGCAAGAGGATCCCAAAATCCAGCTGCCCCAGTAGTCACTCCAGATGGGCATTTCCCCTTTTCTCCTGCTCAAGAACAACACAAACATTTATTTGTGATTCTTGCAGGCACAGTTCTGTAAATCAGAGGTGAAAGGGGGCAGCACAGGCTGAGGCACACAAGGTATTTACAGAGAAGTTTTTCAYATAAAAGCCATGTTTGCATTCTTCCCTGAAATCTGGGGTTTTCAAAAGGCTTTTACTACTTTTTATGGAGGGTGATAAAGCCAAGTTTTCCATTAGAAGGGCACCTGTAAAGCAAAAGTTTCTACACTGGAAGCACAGCAGCAAAAGCAAAGAGACATTTCTGACACAACTTCAGCTCTGGAGGTGAAACTCTCTCCTCATGGAGCCAAGAGTCAAACACCAACACCCCGTGTAAGAGAAAAGCCCCAAGAGAAAAAATCCATTCTCCAGCCACAAATCCTCTGGGACACTGAGAGATCCAAAAATCAACCCCCTCAAAATGCTGATTCCCAAGCAACCAAGGGACTACGGCTTCAAATTCCATCATTTCAGCAGAGCCCAATGCCACAGGGATGGAGAACACGGGCCCAACTCACCCCAAGCTTTAGGACAAACAAGAACTCCAGGAGATGCTCCAAAGGGTCAGCCCCCAACCAATCCTAAGCTTTAGGACAAACAATTCCAGGAGATGCTTCAAAGGGTCAGAACCACCCTCACCCTAAGCTTTAGAACAAACAAGAATTCCAGGAGATGCTCTAAAGGGTCAGAACCACCCTCACCCTAAGCTTTAGAACAAACAAGAATTCCAGGAGATGATCCAGAAGGTCAGACCCTACCTCACCCCAAGCTTTAGGACAAACAGGGATTCCAGGAGATGCTCTAAAGGGTCAGAACCACCCTCATCCTAAGCTTTAAGACAAACAAGAATTGCAGGAGATGCTCTAAAGGGTCAGCCCCCACCTCACCCCAAGCTTCAGGACAAACAAGGTTTCCAGGAGATGCTCCAGAGAAAGGACAGGGCTGGGGGTATCTCWGAACAAGTACAGGGAACACTCGAGCCTCAAGTGCTTGAAGCTCTGGTTTGGTTTTCACTCTAATGGCACTGAAGAGAACTGATGAGAGGCTGATTTCCCTGAGAAGAGATTCCAGGAACTCCATCCCACCGTGCCAAGCCCATTAGGAAGGAGCCTGCCCYGCTGGGCTCTGCTGGACGCGGGGCAGGCTCTGAAGCACAGCACTCAGGCTCCATCCCCATAAATAACTGCAGGGTCAGAGGCACCCCAGCTCCCCACACCCTGCTCCATGGGATGCTGGTAACTGCTCCTCTCGTGTGCCTGATCCATGAATATTCTTACCAAAGGCCAGGCAGTCCTGAGCACTTCTCCTCCCTGCAGGAATGTTTTTCTTGTGCGATAAAGCTGAATAAGGTGCATCTCCTACCTGCTTCTAACTGGGATTCCTAAATACTTCTATAACCAAAAGAAAATCATCTGTAAATCCATTGAAAGTAACTACTACGAAATGTTGGTGCTTCCTCCTCAAGTGAATTGGACTTGCACAGACCCAGAKATCCTCCCAGGATGGGGAAGGTTTACCCAAAGTTCTCTGGCACTGTATTTATGTGCATGCAACAATCTGGGGTTTCTTGGCAATAAAAAAACATTATGGATTGAGGCTTGGACAGTTCAGCTGCCAGTTTTATCCCTCTGATATCTGCAACCCCAGTGCTGATGACCTAAAGCTCACAAAAAAAAGATACCCAGCCCAAAAACCAGTGAAAAATACAATTGTGTTGGCACACACCAAATTAGAGCATGAGCAAACGCAATCCAAGGGCTCAGATAACAATGAAAAGTGGATTATATTTACTTTAATCTCAGCAACACACAACCTCAGCAACTTATAAAAGGATTAAGCAGGAAGAGCTCGTAATGCAGAAGTGTAAAATTCTAATTGAACACTGAAACAGGTAGATTATGTTTATTAAAATTAGGGATGCCATTCCACAGGTCCATTTGTCACTGTTATCCCAAAAGTGCCTCCCTGGATTTCAGGGAGGAGTATTTCCCAACTGAGAATATTTCTAAGTGGCTTGTGTTCCTCACCATTGTGTGGAAATGCTGTGATGAATTTTCATTCAAACTCTTGGCTCACTTTTTTTTTTTTTAAAGTATAAATTATGTCTAACAAGAAACACACCAGGGATCTCTTCAATCCCCAAAGGCACTTTCTTAAAAGGAGAGAGAACAAAGGAGAAAACCTCCCAGCATGTGCTTTCCAAACCAGCTTCTTAGGACAGTATCAAGAATGACAATACTTGAACATAAGCTTTTCTTTTTCATTCTTTGATCCGTGCTTAATTGAATTGATTATTGCAAACTGTGTAATGATTTCCAAAATGCTGGAGTGGAAGGCAAAGATCACAACAATCTAATAACCAATTTAAAGAGATGTAAGAAATATTGAAGGAAAGATTTAATCACTCAAGTATACTCCTTCCAATTAGAAAGAGCTTTAAATAGCTTACCTTGAGATAAATTAGAGTCTGGGTGCAATTAGACAGGAATAGTAATTAAGATCAGGAAAATTCACATATGCCTCAGCCTATGGAGTGAGGGAGAACTCTGCAGAAGAACAAACTTTGCAGTTACCTTCTTTCAGCAGCAGAAAGGAAAACATACTGCTTCAATTTACCCCAACCTTCCTGAGTACCCGGAATCCAGGAACCTCACAAGGCTGGGATCTGCAAAGTTGTGTTTCATCTTATCTGATTTTTTTTTTCCCCCCACAGAACAAACAATCCCAAATGGGGGCAAAAAAGGCTGAAAGGCTTCTTGCTTGTGGTAAGAAAACTGATTACAGGAAAGGCAATTTCATGATTAAAACTCCATGAAAAATTGTGGCAAGTAAGACTGACCGCTGTTTTTCTGGAGGGAGCAAGAACTTTAATTTTCCTTTGGCAATAGCACCCATCATATCACATTCCCTAATTTCCACATGCTCCCCACACATAGCCCCAGGGTTCTCTGCACAGGAAGGCAACAAAGTTTTAGAAACTTGAGTAAGTTTTTCTGACAAACTTTTTCTGGCCAGGCAAAAGAGTCCCTGCCCAAGTATTACAGTTGATTTTAGTTTTTAAAGGTCACTAAACCTGAAATCAATCCCATTTGCTAATTAATCAGAGGAGAACCATACAAGGCTTTACCTAAGAAAATAATTAAAGGMATTCACTGGTCATTCTTCAAAGAGCAGAGTCTTAATCACAAACCCTCCCTTAGCTACCTTTCAACTCTCAAAAAAAAGAACTTAAAAGCACRTTTTCTGGGGATTTACTCCTGCTAAAAGAATAGCCAGTGTCCCCAGCCATGATGTCAGGGCTCTCCAAGAGCCACATTTTTCCCAGGAGCACTCAGCTCCTGCAGCACCTGAGAGCCTGGAGAGCTGCAGGTGACAGCTCCAAGCCCAAGCAGGAGATCCCGTGCCCCCTCTCCTTCCTGACACAGCAGGACCCACCCACCCACCTTCTTAATTCTGTACAGTCCAAAGACAAARTCATTCAGAATGTCCTGAGGTCTTCCAAGAATGAATTTATGAAGTAATGACTCTTTTGTTAAGCAGACTGCCAAGCTCCTGTTGCTACAGAAAAAAGCCCAACTTTTCACAGAGAGCCATCCTCCCGCCCCTGCCTGCAAGTACCACTCCAATCATAGCCCGAGCAGAAAACTGAAATAAGGACAATAAAATAGTAACTTTGCCATTTACCCTCCACAYCCCTGAGGCAGCAACAGCACTTCAGGAAACATAAATTTTAAAAAACTCTGATTTTTCTCTACTGGTTCTCAAGAAGGAGATTTCTAACAGTGATCAATAAAGAGGTTTGGAATGACTTTATTCCCTATCTCCCATCTCTTTGAACTCCTTTTGAGTCCCTCTTGCTAATAAAGGCATCACATAAAGCCAAGCTGGCTGCTGTGCACCATGAAACTCTCTCTGTTACTTACCAAAACACTCTATTCCATTTGCCACGCTAAAATTAACAAAAAGTTGAGCACTGGAATCCCATCTTAACCCTTTGATCTCGTTATGTGGGAAGCAGAGTTTGAAAAGAAAAAAGGCTTAAGGACTACACAGCTCAAGCACTACAATGTGGTCTGAGGATAGCCAGAAAAGCAAAGGCCAGAGGAGGATTTAAAGGAGGATCTGAAGGCTCCTGACCCACACAAGGCAGAACACACCCAAGATTCGATATTTCTTCACCTGCTGACAGCTCCTTAAGCATCTAAAAACGAAAGTGCACGATACCTGTGATACACAGAAAACTGAGATCTACCGAACCTCAAGGGAAAGACAAAACATCTCCTTAGTCACACTCGACATATTCCGTAGTTTRTGCTACACATTTAACACGCCTGTGCCCGCACACATTTCATATCCACCTGATTCGTGCCGTTCACTCTGMGAACTTCAAGAGGCAGGAGCCCTCCTGGTGAACACCGACCCTGTGACAACTGCGAGGAAACTCTGCAACTTTTAGCACCCTGCAGGGCGTGCAGGGCTCAGTCTGCACCCACGCACGGCCTCAAAGCGCCCGCAAAGTTTCGGGGGGTCCTCTCCTCGGATTTTGGGGCGGATGCTTACCCTTACCACCCTCCATCCATGCTGCTCTTCCTCAAAACTGCTGATTCTCCTGCGCGTTAGGAAACCCGAAGTTCCGCGTTCGGCAGAGCTCCTCCCGCTCCTGCCCCGCGGGTGAGCGCCCAAAACCCCCCCC
>JACDOX010000039.1:876025-887129 GCA_014549065.1 Cardinalis cardinalis
AAAAAAAAAAAAAGGCAGAAATGTGATGACAGAATTTCCTCCAGAACCTCTGCTACATGAAAATGAACATTACTAAAGCTTCTAATTTAGCTGAGATTTCGCTCCGACGAGGAAGACGCACAATTTGTTCGGGATGAGCTGACAGATGGGAAAATCAAGTCCTCCCTTATTGTTCCATTTGCTGGATGCAAAAAAATACTTAACACTTGCAGAGGACTTGGAGGGTGGGAAGCTCGGGAATATCAACTGTCTGGGCAAGAACTGGAGACAGCCGTGGCTGGGGCTGGTCCTGGGAGATGCCACATGCTCCCAGCCTCTCCAAAAATCAGCTTTTCCCTGAGCATCCCTCAGYCATCTCCCTGTGGGAAAGCCAAGGAATAAAGGGGTGAATTTAGCATTAGACCAAAAAAGCAGAATTACACAAGACCCTTTCTGTTTGATGTCTCCACCCAGTGAACTCTTTCARAACAGTAACTTCTCTCTTTCAGCTGAATTTTCCTTTATTTTTCTTTTTTTTTTTTCCGAGTTGGAAGCCTTTAGCTAAAATATCTTTCTTTTCTCTGCTAATAAAGACAGACTGTTAGCACTGCTTTTTCCCTTCCCATTGAAGATGTCCTGCAGTTTTCTTCCATCTGGGGACCCAAAATTCTTTCAAATGATACCAAGAAATAATTGGCACCTCTTGGCCAAAATTGCTGTGGAGTGGCTGCTCCTGTGCTCACATCTGGGCTCTCCCAAACAATAAATTATGGATTAATGGCACATCCTGGAGCAGACTGGAGGCCAAATTCCCCTCTGGGAAGCAGGGTTATGGTGGACCTGCTGTACCAGGGATGTTCCCATATGGCCAAGTAAAAATCAGCTGTAAAATGATGGCCAGGAAAGAGGTTTAGAACAAAAAAAATGGGTTTAAAAAAGAAAAAAAAAAGGGTTTAAATTAAAAAAAAAAAAGGTTTAAAACCAAAAAAAAGCACCCAACCCCCAGCAATATCCCATTACTGCCGTGGTTTAAAGGGCTGGCTCTGGTTTGAGGTGCTCAGGACGCYGTGTCCCAGGACAAGCAGAGCGGTTTGGTGGTGGATAATTGAGTTTGTTCCTCTTTATCAGCCAGGCAGGCACAGCCTGTCCCGCGTGCCCTGCTCCCCTGGGAGGGGCCTGGGGGAAAATCCACATTGCTGCTGCTTCCAGCGCCTCGGAGGAGCTGCAGGGCCAGCCCATCCCAGRAACCCCCAGGAAAACACGGATACAGCCCCAGGCATTCCCTGCTGTGGTCCCAGCTCCTCCCAAACCTGCACGTTCTGCACAARGGACTGATTAGGGAACATCAGGCTGGAAAATCCCCCCAAGAACRGTCCAGGCACCAACCCAGGCGTGTCCCCAGTGCCTGTCCTGGTTTGGAAGGACAGGTGTCTGCTCAGGAGGGCAGGAGCCTCCCCTGAAATGGAAAATGTGAACCCCCTCCCTCTGAATTATTGTACTTTTGAAATTAAGGGGCTCTCAGGCAAAGACATGGGAGTAGGAATAGCAGTTCTTCATAAGAAAAAATTAAAATAAATTTAAAATTAAAAATAAAAATTTAAAATAAAAATAATAAAATTAAAATTAAAATTTAAATAAAAATAAAATAAAAAATAAAAATAAAATTTAAAATTAAAATTTAAATTTAAAATTTAAAATAAAAATTTAAATTTAAAATTTAAAATAAAATTTAAAATAAAATTTGAAATGCAGTTATACAAACCCCACTGCCAGAGTGAAAGCAGGCCCTGCCCCCTGTGTGTCAGGGAGGTGTCCCAGCCCCATCCCATGGGGGCTCAGCCTTCCTGCAGTGCCAGCTGTGGCTCTGCTGCAGCAGGGATCCTGCACAAGGGGGGAGTTTTCCTCTGCAGCTCCAGGGCTGCTGCAGATGGGCCTGGTGTTCCCCTGGCAATGCAGTGGGAAAGGCTCTCTCTGGTGTCCCAAACCTCAGATTGGATCCAGGTAGGAATGCTTGGCTCCTCCCCTGGGTGGAGCATCTCCCCATGGGATGATGGAATTGGATCAGCCATGCAGGGACACTCGCTGGCCATGAACAGAAGCTAATTAATAATTAATGGCCCATGAACAGCAGAGATCTCCTGGAGGGAGGGTTGGCTGTGGGAGAGATAAAGAAAACTGCCCAATGACCAGCAGAGAACTGCCCCAGCTCTGGCAGATGGGGACAGAATCCACACCCCCAGCCACGTCCTGCATTCCCAAGCTCAGGCAGTGCCACGTTTCCACAGGGATGTCCTGGAGGGACAATTGCTCATGGGGACACTGGATTACCTCATTCCCTTGGGATCCATCCCAGGAACTCRGCGGCCTCAGAAGGAGAATCTCACTGCAGGTACCGGGGAGCTCTCCAAGGCTCACCCTCCTCCCCATCTCAGCTCCTTTAGGCAAATCCCCATCTGCACTTTTAGCATTTTTCCCCTTCTTTCAACCATTTCTTTGCCCATGGAGGTTTTCTTGGAGGAAAAAWAAAAGAASAAAAACCCCAAAGCAATTTAAACYCAGCCCATTGTTTTCACAAACCCGAGCTGCAGCGAGCTCTCAGAACGTGGTTGTGATTTGCCACATCTGTTATTTTTACACGTTGTTCTCCTGCCAAGAGCTCCATAAAAGGTGTTCTGTAACCCCCTGGTGCCACAGGATCCAGAGTGCTGCCACAGCTGGGAGCCCAGGGAGCATTTCAGCCCCARCCTCACCCGGGGTTTTTGTTCCTGAACATCTTCAACGCGAAGGTCAAGCGTGGTGAGGATCCTCCTCTCACAGCCAATGGGCGAGCTCATGGAATCATGGCCTTCTGGAATTGTCCAGTTCCATGGGCAGGGACTCCTCCCACCGTCCCAGGCTGCTCCAAGCCCTGTCCAGCCTGGCCTTGGGAGCATCCAGGGGCAGCCCCAGCTGCTCTGAGAATTCCAGCCCAGCCCCAGGGAACAATTCCTCCCCAAAATCCCACCCAAATTTCCCATTTCCCATTTGGAAGCCATTCCCTGTGTCCTGTCCCTCCATTCCTCATCCCCAGTCCCTCTCCAGCTCTCCTGAAGCCCCTTCAGGCCCTGGAAGGGGCTCTGAGATATTCCAGAACCTTCTCTTCTCTTCTCCAGGCGGGACAATGCCGGCTCTCCCTGCAGAGCAGCCTCACCCACCTGGGAGCAGGAATTTGGTGGTGGCAGAGCTTTGCTGYGCCAGGAGCAGATTTCCTGGGACACTCCAGGGCTCTGCCATGGCTGAGACACCGAGGACTTTGGAAATTTCCAGCCTGGCACAGCTCTAAATGCAGGGCTCCATCTCCTTCTCCCGGGTCAGGGATTCTGTGTGCAGCTCCTCATTTGGACCATGGCTCTGGAAAACTTGATTGGAGCTGTGAAAACGGAATTTTTATTGGGGAGAACGRAGCTCTTGCCAAGGTTTATTTTTCAAGGGAGTAAGGCCTAATCCTAGAAGTGGTTCCAGGGCTGTGCTAGTCTGGATGCCCTTGCAATGGTTTATGGCAATCACGCAGCCAAAGCTGGCTGGGCTGGTGCTGTTTGCTTTGGCCATGTGCTGCAGAGGGTGACCAGCTCCAAATGTGCTCCTCAACGTGGTGCAGGCATCACTAAAATCCATTTTCTCACAGGTTTCTCCCTTCCCCCCCCCTTCTCTTTAATTTTTACACAACTAGCACGTTCCTAAATCCATCCTACCTGAAAACAAGGAAGCCTTTAAAGCAGGCAGCAGAGTAACAGCCCCAACTTCAGACAGAATCACCAGAGACACGGCTCCTGCCAGCTTCCAAATTCCCACAGAATCCAGCCYAAAGCCCCTGCTCCGGTGGAAACCTTCCAGGGAATAGCACATCAGCTCCCTCCAGGGAGCCCACAAAGGGTATGGCGTGGAGAGACCCTCTGGAGGGAGCTTTCCATGCAGGCTGAGCAGAGCCATAAATCCAGGAATGCCTGGGAAAGGAGCAAATTAAAGCGTGCTAGACTTGGCAGGGCTCTGTGAGCACAGCGCTGGGCAAGGTGACATTAATGGCCCTTCCAGCCCCGCTCCAGAGCCAGGGCAGCTCCAAAGGATTCCCAGAAAGTGCTCCCGGCCTCTTCCAGAGGGTTTTCCTTCGGGGCAGGAGTTGTGCAGCATTTCCCTCCCGTGCCAGGGGTTGGGGAGGGGATCCTGCCCCACTCAGCCCTCACCTGCAGGAGTGTCCTGAGTGAGGACAGGGGGAAGAGATGGAGCTGCTCAGCCTGGAGATCTCCAAAACAACACCAAATAAGATTTGACGATTGCATCTTAAGGTGCAAGATCTCCAAAACAGTCCCTCCAAAAGGAGCAGATCCCACAGCTTCGTTAAGAGCACAAAGGAGATCAAAGGGGGGGATTGTCGGCTTTTGAGGGGCAAAACCCCCCAGGAAAATGTGGTTTAAGTTTCCAGGAGGATCACAGGGTTTGCTCTGCTATGTGAAAATAAAAGTGGCTGTGTCAGCAAGGCAGGGCTGCCCTGCTCGCTCCCTTCTCACAACAGAGCAACRCACAAAAAGTCTTACTAGCACCCAAAATTCGACCAATTTAAATAAAACCACCTCTCCTCACACATGGACACCCCTGTTTATRCACAGGCCTTTGCTGTCCTGCTCACATTCAACCCCCTAAAATGCTGGATTTCAACCCAAAGGACACCAGCCAGACACATCACTGCTCAAATTAAATGGGTTTCCCAAAAAAGAAATGAAGAGAAGGCAGGAGGAACCTCCAGCCAGGCAAGGACTAAACATCACCTTGTCCTCAGCCAGACCCTGAGACAGCTGGGATTTATCCCAAGAAAGATCCTTTTGGATTCGCAGGCAGCCAACAGCTCACGGGATCGCTTTGGTCACACCTGAACCCTCCAGGTGCTGCTCAGACCCTGGACAAACCCATCCAGGGTGGGCAGGATCCTGGGAATCTGCCAGCATCCCTGTGGGACCACGGGATCGCTTTGATCACACCTGAACCCTCCAGGTGCTGCTCAGACCCTGGACAAACCCATCCAGGGTGGGCAGGATCCTGCCAAGTGGGACCACGGGATCATCCCCAAAGGGTCACAGCAGCGCTGGGCTGGGAAAAAGCCCCAAAAAGCTTTGGTCTGGGGGAGGAGGATGCCCAAGGACGCCCCGGGAAGGCGATGGAGCMGATCCTGCCGGGACGCATCCCCAGGGCAGTGCTGGGGCCGGGAAGGGCCGGTGCAGCCTCCCGGGCACGGATCGTTCCGGGGGCGCTCGGGGATGGAGGGAGGGACAGCGCGGTGTATTTACCTTGGCTCCGGCAGGGCTCTGGCGCAGCGTCCGCGGGATCCTCGTGGCTGATTTGGGGACGGGATGAGGGAATGAGCGGCGGGACCGGCCGGGCTGCGATGGCCCGGGGCACAGAGTCCCGCTGGCCCCGCGGGGCAGCGCCGTCCCTCGGGATCGGTGCTGTCCTTGCCCTGGGGACAGCGGGCAGTGCTGGGACATCCCCAGAGGCGCGGACAGGGGCCTGGGCAGGGCAGATGTCGCGTCCTGCCCGGGCTGGCACCGGCCTGAGCCTCCCCAGGGGCAGGAGCGCCGGAGCTCCGCTCGATCCCGGCTCCGGAGGGAGCGCGGGGCTGAGCCTGAGCCGCCACCTCCTGGCGCCTTCCTAGAATCGGGGATTGGGCTGGGAAGGAGCTTCGAGCCCATCCAGCGCCGCCCCTGCCACCATCGCAGGGCGCTCCAACCCGCCTTGGGCACTGCCGGGGATCCAGGGGCAGCCCCAGCTCCTCTGGGAATTCCATCCCAGCCCTCCCCACCCTCACGGGGAATTCCATCCCAAAATCCCATCTAAAACTCATCCACACGGGGAGCAGCAGAGGCTTGGGACACGCTCTGTGCCCAGCGGCACATTCCCATCCAATCCCGCCCCCTGCCCAAACCTGGCCCTTGGCATCGCTGCTGGAGACGCTCCTGGGGGCATCCCCGGCCCCAGGAATGGGAAAATCCCCCGGAATCCAACCCCACACCCGCGCGATGGCTCCGAGCGCTTCCCAAGGGGGGGAAATCTGCCGGCAGAGCCTTCTGCTTCCCCATTCCCCGCTCCACGCTCCTCTCTGCTTTAATTATTTAAAAATCCTGACTCTGGCTGTTTATTTTCAGGGGCTGTTTATCACATTCAACTATTTTGAGACTAAACAACAGCAACAAAAAAAAAACCAAACACCACCAACTATAAAAAATTTGAAGCCTTTCCCTCATTCTGCCAGTGAAGTTTAATTCACTCTAATTATTTCATATTACTTAGACTGTAATAGTTTCATAATTTCTAGTATATTAAGCACTTAATACGTTGTGTCATTTCAAGCCGCATATTAAATTCTGCAAAGCACATTTTAATGAGCACTAAGTAGTGGGGCAATATTAATACAACCTAATGGCTCATTTCTGTGCCTGTGTTGGGAGGCACCGCTGGGCCAGGTGGGCACAGCGGGGCCTGGATGAAATTATGGGCTGGAGAGGCGCCCAGGGCACCTCCTCTGTGGGGTCACCCAGTGCCACTTCTGTGAGGKGGCACCAACGACCCCGGGAGGCACAAAACGCAGAGGGAAAGGTTCTGCTGCCCCTCTGCAAACTCCAAAATGTCCAAATGTTTCATTCCCTCCAGCGAGGGCCTCTCAGCTCGACTCAGACCCTTAACTCACCTCCCTGGGTCACACCGGGGTCCCCTCCGTGTCCTGCACGGTGATCCCCCTGCACTCACCTGGGGGTGCCACCAGCCCCGCTGCTCTGCTCGGGGTCACACTCGGGGTGTCCTGTGCAGCGTGGCTGTGACCAAAGGAAGCATCCCAGCATCCCAGCATGGCTGGGAAGAGACCTCAAAGCTCATCTCGTTCCAGCCCCTGCCATGCGCAGGGACCCCCCCGCTGTCCCAGGCTGCTCCAAGCCCCGTCCAACCTGGCCCTGGGCACTCCGGGGATGGGGCAGAGGAGCCTTGAGAACGTTCTCTGAGACCCAGACAGACAAAAACCCAACAACCTCATCGGGGCTCCCGCCCCAAGGGTTTTTAGCCTTCAWCCCAGCCGACCGTGCCCACCTGCGCTGCCTGGGAGCGCCTCCTCCCCCTCGGGGCTGGGTGGGCGATGCTGCTCCCGCTCAGCGGAGCCCGAGCTCGGAATTCGGGGCAGAACTGAGGAGCTGCACCTCCGGCTGCGCCCACGCGGTGGCGGCCCAGGCCGCGGAACGGCCTAATGAGCCCGGCGCTAATKAACGGCGGCTCCTTCTCCGCCGGGCTCGCGGGGCCGGCTGGAGCCCGCCCCGGGCAGCCCCGGGCCCTCCGCGGCCTCCCCGGCCCCGATCCCGCGATGCTCCGGGCCCGCATCCCTTCCCCCGCTCCCGGTCCCTGTCCCGCGGTGCTCGCTGCATCCCCCCGAGCCCCGGAGCTGCCCCGGTGCCGCCTCTGCCCGCCGCGCTCCCCATCCCGGCCCCGCAGCGCTGCCAGGTTCCTTCTGGGCTAAAAACCGGCTATTTCGGGCCAATAGGTGTGCGCGCACCTCCGCGCCCGCTCTCCGAGCTCATTAATGCGATACCTTCATGTGTGAAAGGAGCATAGAAATGGGCATTAATGAGCTCCGGCTGCGCGGGGAGCCCGGCGGGGCCCCGGGGCTGCCCCTCCCGAGCCCCGGCCAGCCCCACGCACCAGGCGGCTTCTCCAAGTGTGTTTTTATTAAAGAACCAAAGTCACGTACAGAGGGGGCTGTCCCCAGAGCGGGCGAGCGTTGTTGTGCCTCGGGAGTCGCGGGCCGCCCGTTAAAGTGCCGTTACATCCAGAATTTACGGGGATGGGGGGAAGGAGGAGGGCGGGGGGAGATAAATATACATCATAAATAAATAAAAATCCGACAAATACTGTACCAAGAGAATCACAGTACATTTATATCCATTGCACATAGCCACTTTTGTTTCCAGTCTGGACGAGGGTGGAAGAAGCGGACACACGGGGAGGGAGGGGGAGGCGGAGCGGGGGCCGCCCCCCGCCCTGGCGCCAGGCCGAGCAAAGCCGGGCTCCGAGTCCTCTATGTACAGGTGGCTCCTCGTGGGAATGGCTTGTGTGGGCTCTGCCCGCATGGCTTCGGGGTGCGGGCCCGGGGGGCTCACTGGGGCAGCAGCGGCGGCTTGAAGGAGCAGTTCCCGGTGCAGTGCCGCGGGGTCAGCATCTTGCACGAGAAGTGGTGCAGCGCGTCGTGAGCCTCTGCAAGGGAGCGAGCCGTCACCCCCGGAGCCCCCCCGGCGGCGAGGGCCCCCCGAGACCCCCCCGGTACCTTTCAGCTTCTGCTGGATGGCGTAGCGCGCTTTCCGCTCCTGGTCCAGCTCGTTGCACAGCGTGTCTGCGGGGGCGAGCGGCGCTGAGGGCTGAGCCCGCCCGGGGCGGGGGCACGGGGGGACAGGGGCGCGGGGCCGGGCACGGCTCGCCCGGCTCGCCAGGTAAGGCGTTTTACGGCTCGGGTTTTCAATTGAGCCCGAGTGGAAGCGATTGCGGGAGGGAAGGTTCCGTGCTTGGCTGCCGTGCGAGCGGTGCCTCGCAGCTCGGAATCGCGAGGGGAGTTGGAGGGCAAGGAAAGGTACGGAACGAAACAAAGGCAAAAACGAAAAAACCCAAACAAAACCAACAACAAAGAGGAAAAAAAAATCTCAAAACAAGAAAAAACTCCAAACAAACAAAAAACAACCAACCAAACAAAAAAAAACCACAAAATAAACTGAAAACCCCTCACCCAAACAAACAGAAAAGCAGAAATAAATAAAATGAAATTTTTTTTTTTTTTAAAAGGAAATCAAATAAATAAAACAAAAATAAAAGTACTAACGGSCTCGGCCTTACCTCGCACGATCTGCAGCTGCTGCACCATCTCCTCCCGGTACGCCAGCTCCCGCTTCATCTGGTCCTGGAAGTTATCTGTGGGGCGGGGGGTCAGCGCCGCGCCCCCCTGCCCGGCCGGGCGGGGCGTGGGCAGGGGACGGGGCGCCGGTACCTTTCAGGCTCTGGAAGTCCCTCTCCAGCTTTTTCCTCAGCTCCATTTGCTCCAGGACCAGTTTTTGTAACTCGTCTGTTTAAAAATACACGGCGGGGTTGAGGGGAGCCCGCACTTTTCCATCTGGAGGGCGGCTCAGCGCGGCGCTAATCGCATTACGTTACATTAATCACAGGAGTTAATCGCTCCTGCACAAAACACAAATACCGCGGGCCGCGGGGAGAGGCCGGGGGGCGCCGCGACCCCCGCCCCGCACGCCGAGCCCCGCTGCTCACCTCGGGCCAAGTTCTCGATGTCCTTCTCCAGCAGCTGCGTCCCGGTGACATCCATGGCGAGCCCTTCCTCGCCTGCGGGGGCCAGAGCGGCGTCAGCGCCGCCGGGGGGGCCCGCGGAGGGGCCGCGCATCGCCCCGCGGAGCGGTGCTTACCTCTGTCGGTATTTACAGGGCTGGCATGAGAGACATTCCTTTGGTCCTGATAGGATTTTCTGCTCTCTAAATCCTCCGCCGCGGAGTGATTGTCTTCTTTATCTTGCTCTTAAAGTTAATAAACCGATTTTCAACCGTAAGCAATGAAAGTATGGTCCTGATATATCCTTAATTACATAATTACGGACAAAGCCCTCGTTAAAACCTTCTTAGCGGACATCCTAATCGCTTTGCCGCTGGAAAGTAGCTTGCGGGCAGGAGCTTGGCCCCGCCGGCCCATCCCCGCCGCACCGGCCGCGGCCCCGGCGGCATCCCCGGGCCCGGGGGGGCCCCGGCCCCGCTCCCCGCCCGGATCCCGTTTGTTTCGCGTTTCTCCCGAAAGCCCCCAAACGAAAGCGGCCCCTCGGCGTTTCCCCCGGGGCTGAGCCCTCGCTGCGCAGCCCGGCCCGCGTTACCCTTGGCCTCGGGGGTGCACAGGAAGGCGGCGGGGGCTCCCAGGGAGGCTGCGGGCTTCAGCGGCTGCAGGAGCTCCCCCCTCTCGGCCGCGAACACCTACAAAAGAGCGAGTCAGGAGCGGGCCCGGCCCCGCGGGGCCCCCCGAGGGCAGATCCCCCTCCCCGGCCCCGCACCTCGTAGGCGCCGCTGCTGCCGCTGCGCTCGGGGCTGCCGTCGGGGCCCGGGCCGCCCTCCTGCGCGCCCGCCTCGCCCGGCTTCTCCTCGGGCCCCTCGGCCCCGGCGGGCGGCGGCGGCTCCTCGGGCCCGGCCAGCAGCCGCGGCGGCGGCGGCTCCCGGCCCTCGGCGGGGCCCACGGCGGGCGCGGCGGCGGCTTCCTCCTCCTCGTCCTCCGGGAAGCGGTTGGACTCCACGTCCACCTCGGGCTCCTCGGCCGTGTCGCCGCCGGGGGACAGCGAGCGGTAGCTGGAGCTGCCCTCGCTGAGGAAGTCCGGCGAGAGGTAACCGGGGCCGCGGGGCCCCGCGCCGCCGAACGCCTCGCGGGTGCCGTAGAGCTTGGCGATGCTCTCGGCGTCCTTCACCACCGGGCGGAAGGCGGACAGGTAACTGCCCTTCCTGGGCAGCGGCAGCGGGGCCAGCAGCGCCTCGTCGCCGGAGCGCTCCTCCTCGCCCGCCGCCCGCGACAGGGCGCTGGGGCAGCGCTCGCCCTCGGCGCCCGCGCCCTCCTGCGGGGTGGCGCTGCTCCGGCCGCTGCCCGAGGGCTCCGAGCCCTCCAGCTCCCCGTGCCGCCCCGCCAGCCCCGCCGGCTCGGCCGCCGCCGCCGCCGCCGCTGCCGCCGCCGCCACCACCACGGCGGTGGCGGCCGCCTTGGCCGGGCTCTGCGCGGGGTAGGGCGGCACGGGCAGGCTGCCGGCGGCCGGCCAGAACACGGGGAACGAGGGGTACACGCCGGTGTCCTTGGCGGCGCCGGGCTGGTGCGGCGGCTGGGCCGGCTGGTGCGGGTGGGGGTGCGGGGGTCCCCAGAACATGCCGGGGGGCAGCGCGCCGCCCTTGCCCGCCTCGCCGCCCCCCGCGCCGCCCAGCGCCTCCTCCTGCTTCTTGGGGCACAGTCCGAACGCGGCGGCGGGGAAGCCGTAGGGGTGCGGGAAGAGCGGCGGCGGCAGCTTCTGCAGCATCCCGAAGCCCTTGCTGGGCACCGGGAT
>JACDOX010000039.1:892002-915683 GCA_014549065.1 Cardinalis cardinalis
GCGGTCCCCTTGTCGCCCTCACCTCTGTGGCCCCCGAGCCCTCCCTGCGCCCCGGAACCTCCCCGGTTCTCCCGGGCCGGAGCGGCTGCGGAGAGCGCGGGGTCGATGGGCACGAATTTCTTGATCGGTGGAACCGAGCGCTGGGCAGGGATGGAGCGGGACGAGGCCAGGGCAGCGCTTCAGGCCGTGCCGTGCCGTGCCGTGCCCGCTGCGGGATGGAGCCGCACTCACCTGCGCGGGCCTGGCCGCTCTGCTCGGCCGCGGGGAAGTTTCCTYCTGCTGCTGCTGCTGCCCATAAAAGGCCCAGACATCCATTTGCCATTAAACACCTCCCGGGCTCTCCGGCTCTGACAAACCTTGAACTTGCGCCGCGGGCCCGGCGCCGGGAGCGGCCGCAGCCGGGAAGGCTCAATCCATAAATCCTGTCCTGGGCGCGCACGGTGCTTTATGGACAGAGCCTCTGCCGAAGGTAACGCAGCTCCTGCAGCTCCGGCTGCAGCTTCCCGACGGGAAAGGCGCAGGATCACAGGCTCGCTGTGGCTGCTTTGAGTTAGGAGAGACCTTAAAGCTCCTCTCGTTCCAACCCCACCTCCATGGGCAGGGACACCTTCCTCTAGAGCAGCTTGCACAACCTTTTTTTTTCTATTCGGTGTGACCAAATACTGCAATAGGAGCTTTTTAAATTTCTCCTTTCCCCCCGTTAGGTTTTCCCAGTCCAAGCTGGTGAGCTGGGGTAGCAGGAGGAGGCCAGAAAGTTTAGAGGACACCCCCCAAATTGTGGTGCCTGTGAGATCCCCCGGGAATGCTGAAGATGAGTTATCCTAAAACCCCGGTTACAGCTCAGGGCCTCASCATCACTCAGTGAGCCCCAGCTCCTCTCCTGGAGAGCCCCTGTGCCCCCAGGCCTGGCTGTCCCCGCGGGGACATCGCTCCCACCCCGCTGCAGCATCTGGGGCTCGGGCTGTTCCCTCCCTGCCTCCCCGGGCAGAGGCACCATAAATACCCTGCCCTGGGGGCAGAGGGGCACCTCGGCAGGGGCTGAGGGGCACAGCTGGGTCCTCKGAGGCTCTCGGCTAACCGGGGGCACCTGGGATGTGTTTGTGCCCTGATGGGCCGGCCCGTGGCACCTGGGCAAGGCCGGCTCCCCGAGGGCGTCCCCGCGTTTCTCTCCGTGTTTGTCACATCCCAACGGGAGTGGGAGGAGGAGCCCCTGCACGGAGATGTGCCCCAGAAGATGAGGAGTCCGGGGGACCCCTGAAACGTCCTGGAGACGGGATTTGCCGCTCGTGTTCCCTGCCCGAAGGGGCTCCGTGTGCGTGCAGAGCGGAGCCGCGGCCTGGGACAGTCCCTGCTCTGCCCTCCTGCCCCTGCCCAGCCCAGCTGCAGCTCCCGGGGGTTCCCGGAGCAGCTCCCGTGGGATGTGGTGGCYTCTGGATTGTCCTGCCCGGGGACAGCGCCGGGGCCATAGAGCCGGGCCAGGCCCGTGCCCGCTGCGCTGGCATCGCCCGCTCCTCGCCCCCTCTGTCGCCGCCGAGCCGCTCCTCCCGCAGCTCTCGCTCTCCACCAGTGGATTTGGCTCCCTGCAGATTTTTTTTTTCCCCCAAAAAGCCCCAAATCCCCAGGTTTTGCCCGCACGCTCCCGCGGTCCATCCCATTCCCATGGATGCCTCCGGGTGAACTTTCCCTGCAGGACCGGGAGGGAGGAAAGCACCCACGCCAGCCCCGGCTCCAACCCTGCCGCTGGCCTTTCCTCTCGGCTATCCAGGGATCCAGTGGAGCTCCCGAGAGCTGCTCCCGGCCATGGCTCAGCTGTTAACGCCAGCGCACTGCCGGCGTGGGGCCGAGGGACAGCGACAGGTAGAGGAGCCCGGCAGCCCCGCCTCCCCTCCCGGCCGTTCAGGCTGCTCTTCGCGAAACAAAGACGGGCGCTTTGCCTTTGGAACGCTGACAGCGGGCTGGATTTGGCCACGGGATACGAGAAACGAAATATTTTCTAATTCTGTGCTGATTTAAGGGCGAYCTTCCACGGGCTCTTCTCACGGGAGCTTTGCCTGGCAGTGGGAAAGGGAAATGTGGAAAATATTGGAAGTTTTGGCACAGGTGGGACATATTCCGTTTTTCCCACATCCACACTCGCATGGGTATCATCATCACTGAGGTTATAGGAGGGGAGACAGAGAGGTGACACTGGTGTGGGGCTGCTGGGGTGAGGAGTGGGACTGGGGGGCTCACTCTGCATCTGTGGGATCCTCTGCTGAATTCATTACACCCCCGATGCCATCCTCCGAGCAGGACCCAGCTGTAGGGTGTGGTATTGCTGCATTTCCTGCAACATTTCCAGCCAAGAAATGCCACAATTCAGACCTCAAAAAATTTGCAGCAGGGAAGAGGAGAGAGGGCAAAACCATCCCTGGGCAGCCGCAGGTTTGGGTCAGCTCCTGGCTCCCAGCAGGGAGAGCAGCACTGCTGAGCCCCTTCCCAGCACCCAGCACTTCCAGGAAAMCCTCCCTGGAGCTTCATCCCCACCCCTGGACATTTTGGGAACAGGGGGATGTTACACCTGGGGCATGTTTCGTGTCCTGGCCACCTCAAAGTCATGTTTGAGTGTCCCGAGGCAGGATTTGCTCAGCCCCAAAGCAGCCCGGTGGCGCTGGGGATCCCTTGGGGCAGGTTTGGGGGTTCCTGCACTGCTGGGGTGCCCCAGGCCGGGCTCATCTGCATCCCACAGGGCACAGACACGGACTGGGATGTTCTTGGTGCAGGGAGAGGAGCCTGGGCAGGGCTCAGGATGTGGGTGAGCTCAATCCTGCATTCCCCCTGAGCTGTGCCCCTCGGCGCTGAGGGGAGGTGGCAGGAATTGGGGTCCATGTGGGGACAAACCAGCTCCAGACTCCGTATCCAGGCAGGAGGGGCAGCTTTGGGAAGGTCTCAGCTGGGAACACCAGCAAGGCTGAGAGGAGCTGCTCAATCCCAAACTTCCCTCCTCTGCCCTCTCATCCAGCCCCGTTCCCCCAGATTCTGCTGGGAAGGGGCAGATGAGCAAATCCCTGGCTGCACTGAATCCCAGGATTTGGGGGAAGGAAGGACAGGGAGCCCCATATTCCCCSGGACTCATCCCACTGATGAACCACATGAATTCTGTCCCTGCTTTAACCAGGAGGTTTTTCCCAGCTCCACCCCACACGGATTTTCAGGGTGAGCCCTCCCCTCCCAACCTCCCTGGCAGGAGAAGCAGCAGGAAAAGCCCCGGGACTKCTGAGTTTTAAACCAAATCTGAGAGAGAGARAGAGGGAGAGAGAGCCCTTTTATCCGGGGAAAGCTGCTGGAACTGTTAGGGATAAATAAATGGCAGCGCTGCCATGCCCTGCCTGGCTCACAGGGAGGGAATTTGTCTCACTTTAGCAAAAGGACCTGGAGGAACGGGGGCTGCTGCCTCATTCATTGCCTGTTATCTGCCAGCGAGGTTGTGACATCAGAGCAATTAAGACAAACTTTAGTCTGTAAGTTCATGCCTGCAACCTCTACACTTCAAAAGAAGACAAACGATCCCTCCAAGGAAGGAAAGCAAGTCTTTTCCAGGCTGCTTCCAGAATAACATTTAGGATTTGCAGTGGTTCGGGAGGAATAATTCACTGAATTGTGGGGGGGTTGAAGCTGCTGGTAGAAAATAAACCACCTGAGTCTTATTTTATTTTTTAGCAAAAGTTTATTTCTAATGCAAAGACAAGCAAACAAACCCCAACCTCCTCCCACCCAACTCACTCACCCCAAACCTGCCTCTCACATCCATGGTTTATTTTTTTTTCCTTTTAATAAGCATTTTTACACAAGGAATGATTCAACCTGTGTTGGTCTGTTGTGGAAACGTCCCCAGGAATTGCAGGAGCCAGGAACACCCAGCAGAGACACTGCAGCCATTCCTTTTTTCCTGGAACACCAAACCTGGAGCCTGTGCTTGACCTGGCTGAACCCACAGCTGTGCCAGGGCCTCCCCACCCTCCCAGGGAAGGATTATTCCCAATATCCCATCCATCCCTGCCCTCTGGCAGTGGGAGCCATTCCCTGTGTCCTGTCCCTCCATCGCCTTGTCCCCAGTCCCTCTCCAGCTCTCCTGGAGCCCCTTCAGGCCCTGGAAGGGCTCTGACGTCTCCTGGAGCCTTCCCTTCTCCAGGRGAACATTCCCAGCTCTCCCAGCCTGGCTCCAGAGCAGAGCCCTGTGCTCTTTCCCCTCCCCTTTTCCACCTCAGCAAACCCTCTGTGGTTCAGGGAYCAGCCTGCAGAGCCTGGCCATGGGAGCAGAGAGGGCATTCCCAGCCACTCACTGGTGTGATGCTGACCCTCCTGGCACCCCTCACCTCCTCACAGRGTGGGCAAGCTCAGATATTTCTCTTTTTTTTTGTCTGCTTGCTTTTGTTTTACATTTAAACCCAGTATTTAGTGGCTGCCTGCACTCAGAGACAGCCACCAACTCATCTGGAAATCCTCTGGACACTTGGATAGGAGCAACAGTTAAAAAATACTCTGGAGTCAGGAAACAGAACATCCAGTAACCCAAAAATAGAGATATAAAATACTTGCTTTAAGGCTGTGTACAGTATAACTGAAGATAAACCTGGAAATTGCTCAGCAACAARAGAAACAATTAAGAAAATTCCTTAACTTGGCGGTGAGGAAAAGGCAGCCAACAAACACCCTGATTTTGTCGACGCTTCTAGGAAATAGTTGGAGTAAAATACTGGATCTGGATAAASTGAGAGTCCAAAGGAGGAGATCCTGGCGTGGGGAGAGCCCCTGGGCTGCTGCAGGGCTCACTGGGGTCCCTGGGCKCGCCGCTCCTCCAGCATCCTGCACACCCACATGGACACCACCTCAGCATTGCCGTCGTTGTACTGCACCACGAAGGGGTGGCCCTGCAAGGGGACAGCCAGGGTCAGCCAGGACAGACACACAGCCCCTCTGCAGCACAAACCCCACTGCAGCATCCCATGGTTACAGCCACAGCAGGGCCAGGACGCGCTGGCTCAGAGCAGTGGGTTTCCCTGCAGCCTGTTCTGAGCAGGGGGAGGCAGCCCAGACCCCTTGGAAATGCTCTTTTTGTTATTCCATTTGCTTGTTGTGTTCTGAGCCAGCCCCTTCCCAGGACAGCTGAGCAGTTGCTGACTGGTGTTTGGGTGAAACGATATCCCAAAAAAACCCCTGTAATCTGCTCCTCTGCTTGTAAATGTGTGTGATGCCCTAAAATTCCTCTCTTTAACAACTCCCGTGCATCCTTCACATGCTCTGACCTTCCAGAGCCTAAAGGGGATCCAGGAGAGCTGGAGAGGGACTCTGGACAAGGCAGGGAGTGACAGGATGAGGTGTTCTGCCCAGCACCGGGGTGGTTTCGGGTGGAAAAGTGCAGGAATAAGATAATGCTTTTATCTCCAACACGGCTTMGCAGCAGCTGTTTCACCTCCTCAACAGAGCAGCCAAGGACACCAGAGAGAAGCGGCAGAGAACAATCAGGAGGCACAGACAGGGCAATCAAACACAAATATTCCAGCCAGTCCTTTCCCCTTTAGGATGGAGAAGCAGCAGAGAACAGTCAGGAGGCACAGACAGGGCAGAGCAGATGCTCTGGGGCAATCAAACACAAATATTCCAGCCAGTCCTTTCCCCTTTAGGATGGAGTGACCCCACAGCCAAAGCCCCTCACCCCCAGGATATCCCTGCTGCTCCAAATGAATTATCAGCYCTGAAACCTCAGCTGTCAGGTTTTTAAATATTCAGCCTTAAAAATACCTGGAACTCGGCACAGCCAGTAGGAGAAAGGTAGAAAATCCAGCACCAAAGTGGTTTTTCTTACTGGCCTGGTACTGGTGTGCCGTGCCCTGGCTCAGTGGGATGCACTGGGAATCCTGCAGGGAGTGGGAAGTGGCTGCTGCAGAGCCTGGAGCTGGAAAGGTCAGGCAGGACAGGCCCAGGGCTGGCCCCCTGTGAGTGTCAGGCAGCCTAATTTTGTGTGTCAACCCTGAAAATGAGATAAACAATGACAAACCAGGCTTTTTAAATGAACTTGTCTCTTCTGGTTCTCTTGATAAAGGGTACATTTCTCGAGCTGCAGTGTCCCCCCAGACAGGTTTAACTCTTTCACAGGGCAGCTCCTGGCAGAGGGGGAGGTGAAGGATTTAAATACCTGACAGGAAATTAAAAGGGCARTGCCCCCCTGAACACAGAGCTCTGGTAATTCCAACTCAGTGCTCACCAACCATCAATCATTTAGCCCAGTCAATTAAATCCCCATTATCCAAGGGTAAAAGTTCCATCATTTTATCTACCCCTAAAATTCAGCAATTTGCTTTCATGGCTGTCTCCTCTGACCTATAAAAAAATCKTTGTTTCTGATAATAACCCATCCTGAGCTTACTGCCACAGAGCTTGCATGGCATCCTGGGCAGGGCTGCAGGTCCATGGGCCTTTTCCAGCTCCAAGTGCCCACCTGGAGAGWGCAGCTCTGCTCCAGGTGGATGAAATTCCCTGTGGGATACAAAATCATCACCCCCAGCCCCAAATCCCTTCAGCTCTTCAGTCTAAAGCACAGGGAACATCTTCCACTGCCCCTCACACACAAATCCAGGGAAAAGCAGAGCTTCAGGAGAGCCTCTCCTACAATCAGGACCCTCTGGCCATAAAATGTTTGTGTTTGGAGAGCACCAGGGAGGCTCAGACCAATGCCAAAGGACAGGCAGACCATCAACARTGCCCCTCATGCAACGCCTGGGATTTCAGGCACAAAAGGAGTCAGTGTTTATGTCAGACTGCTCTAAAGGTCCATGGAACAGGCAGCTACCAGCCTGGAATGGTGACAAAGCACATTCCCAGCGTGAAATGCCAGTCAGCCACAGATTTCCTTGGAAATCACCAAAAATGAGAGATTTTCCTCCCCAGGGTGGTGCTCCCTGGGGCACAGAACATGGCAGGAACCTGAATCCCAAATGGTGGGAGAACATGAGATCTAACCCAATCCAGCACCTTCTTCTATTTTTTTCCCCTGGCACAGTGAGAGGCTGATTGGGGAGGGCCGCCAATTAAAAATGATAATAAAATTCCTCATGCTTATGCAAGGAAGGTTGGGAAATGAGYGGCACTGCACTGGTTGCAGTGGTGCCACCCTTTTAACATTTCTTTTTCCAGGAACCTTCCCRTCCTGAACTCCATTTATCACCAAGCAGCACAGACAAATCATGCCTTCCATTTAAAAAATTCTGAACTCAACGCCACAAAAAAACCACAATAAAAAAGATCCCAACTGTTGCAGCCACAGCCTATGAAGACAATGGCCGTGCCCTCAGACAGCATTTCAAATACAGTTTATTAGTGTGTGATATGAAAAGGGTATTTTTATTGCATGATATAATGCAATGGGACCTTGGGCGCTCTGCAGAAGGACCTTGCACTCAGAAGTGTAATGAACCCATAGTCCAAAAAACATTATACTGTACATTAACCTATCATTAATGGCACATTAGGGCTGGGGGCACTGCACGCTCGCTGGGCAGGGCTCCATCAGGACAGTGTGCAGGAAACCACAGCCTTCCCAGGCTTAAAACAAATAGAGAAAATAAATATTACTGCTGGCTGCAGGCTGCTCTGAGGGAAGCTCACTCGCTGCTTAACTTGCAGTTTTTTAAAGGGGGGATGAGGAAGATGCAGCAGTTTAGTGGGTGGTGTTGGCATGCCCTGAACGCATCAGATGCAGCTTTTCCTGCACAAAACACAGCACCTGACAAGAACAGAGTGTAAGCTGGAAGCCTGCTCCCCTTCCCTGCCATTCCCTAGTTCCCCCCTGGCAGCAGGAGTTGGGAATGGGAAGAGCACCCTCTGACCCAGCTCTCTGTTGGACACCTGGGATCTGTTTTGCCCCTGCACCCATTTCACCTGAGCAGAATTCCAGCCCTGCCAGCACCAACTCCATGCGAAACACGAGCAAACCACCAAATCCCTGCTGCTCCCAGAGCAGGTGGGATGTTCCAGGCCTTCCCCCACTCCAGGTGCTCTGTTCAAATGTTAAATCAGGAAAGCCTGGCTGGCAGCTCATCCCTCCAACTCCAAAAAATTCCAACTTGGCTGTCCAGCAGCACATCCCAGTTGGTTCTCCCATTGCTCCTGAGGTGCCTGTGCTGTGCACAGCTCTTGTATGGACTCAGGGCAAGGATTTGTGGGGAAATTCCTGCCCATCCTCATGTTTAATGGGGGACAAGTCCCACCTCCAACAGGACAAACACAAAGCTCAGCTCTGGAGCTGCACCAGCTTCCCAGAACTCCTGGAAACACAAAGTGCTGAGTAACCCAAACCACCCTGAACTGACCCCAGGTCCCCTTGCAGTGCCCTCAGCACGTGTCAGGATTTCATCACTCCAGCCCTGCCTCCAGTGCTGGAGGATTTTCCATCTCGAGCTGCTGCCTCCAAGGACAAGCCACACTAAAAGCTGTTCTAATTATCTGTGCCAGCTATCCACAGGATCCAACTGCGGCTCCCACAGCCAGGAATAGCAGCGAGGAATCCTCAGGCCAATTGTCTCACTGCAGACTCCCAAAACATGGTAAATTCACAGGCACAGAAGGTGGCAGGGCATCCTCAGGGGATGCTCCACGCAGCTTCTGAGGCCTGAGTGGGGTAAGAGCTCTGAAAGCTGAGCACACCTGAATCCCCAGAGACACAGAACGTACCCACGGTGAAAGGGCCCTGCAGGACACTATTTAAGTGTGATCCAGCTGCTCCACCTCTTGTTTTCCTTTGGAAATTTTGGGATTTTTTAAAAACCCTTTTAAGGGAACTGTGAGCACCTGAAGTGCTTGGAACAGCAGGGATTGGGAGGCTCAGTCTGTGTGTCTGCCAAGAGCGTCCCAAAGCTGCAGCAAGGTCAGCTGMAGCCTCCTTGTCTCTTCCAAATGGGATTGCAGATCACAGACTGARCTTAACCCTAAAACTGCAGCTCCTCCCTGGGACTGTGCCTGATCTGGGAGCGAGTTTTGCTGGCCCAGTTCTCTCTCACTGCTCTGTCCTCAGACTATTGAGGGCAAGGACTGTGCTTGCTGCACTGGAGAGGCTCCAGCACMCCCAGAGCTGTGCTCAGCTGGGTGCTGGAGACAAAGCCCCAGAGCAGGGACTCTGCCATCACAGAATCATGGCACCCCCCACTCATGGCCTGGAAGGACCTTAAAACCCACCCAGTCCTCCCCTTTCCACACCTTCCACCAGCCCAGGCTGCTCCCATCCAACCCTGAGCACTCCCAGCATGGACCAGTGGCGTTTTCTGGCTGGAGATGAGGCAGGAACAAGAACACATCCACAGGGAAAACCAAGTCTGGTCATTTTCCTGCAAGTTTCTGCTCCTTGCTCGCTCCTCAGCTGAGAGCAGAGCCCAGCCTGCCGAGCAGCTCCACTCGGGAAGTGGGGAGTTTTGTTTGTTGCATGGCCTCCCTAACATACACTGTAATTAAAATGTTGATTACTAAACAGTTTAAATATATGACAGACAATGCAGTTAAAGCCTACAGTTAGGTCAATATGTGATTTAGATTTGCCATTTAAAAACTCTCATTTAAATTTTGCATACATTAATCACTACCATACTTCAATGTTCTGATATCCACCTGACTACACTATTAAAATAAAACTTGCTGCCCCAGGGAAATCCTACTTATTCTTAATTGTTTCGAGGCTTTGATGGGCTTTTAATCTAAGATTAATTTATGCAATTTTAAATAACTCTTCTTATGATTAATAAGCTTGAAAATTAAAAGGAGTCTAAAGCAATTATAATGAGCATTTGGTCATAACCTCATTAGGAGAAGGAGTGAAGGATACAGCTCTGGAATTCTTACAAGACTACAATTTAAGGTTACTTTCAGAGGAGTCAAACATAGTACTTGAAATTGCAAAGGCAGATTAGCCTAGGTCAGCCTTAGAACTATGGCTACCTAGATTAGCACACTAATGATTTTATCCCTCTGATGATACGTGAGACAGTGAAAAGATGATACAAAACAAAGATAAATGGATAACACAACTAAGCACTGAAGCCCTGGGGTTATATTTCTTCCTTTTTTTTTAAGAAGTACTTTTCCCCCCTATTATTTATCTGTTTGTAGATTGACTTTCACCAATGCATTTCTCCTTTTTATATGATAAAGTTAATTGCAAGCAATTTTCAGCTGGTTTAGTTTTGTTRAGGCACCAAAACTCTCCTGGAATTTACAGAATTTGTATTCAAATAACAACAGTCCCCAGGTTTGATGGATGGACCAAGAGGAAGAACACCTTAACTTTGACCTCAACACCTTAACCTGAACRGCAACTGTCTACACACCTCACCTGAATTTCCATTTTAAACAGCAACAGAGATTCTTCACTATGATTAAAGTATTATTTTCCCAAGCTATGGACAGCTGGTGACCCCAAAACAGACCCCCTCGTGCACTTGACTGATGTGTCCAAGCTGGCAACTCATCAGCAGACAAAGGGTCAAGAGGGAATTTTCCAGGTGAGAACARCAGGAATTGGAGCAGCTCCACTCCCCAGCTGGTCCTGACTTCAAACTCCTCACCCCCTCCTCCTGCAGGACCCTGGGTCTGCTATTTGCTCCCTTCCTGGGGCAAAGACTGGTCTGAAATTTACTACAGGGTTGAGGGTTTGGCTGTGGCACAGAGGAATCTATTTGCCCATCTGCAGATCATTCTTTCCACAGCAGCTTTGCTTTTGATATTTGTTGTTAAAGCAGAAACTGTCCTTGGCACTCCTCGTGCTGCTCGGCTAGAAACGAGCCAGCTCCCAGCAAAGGTATCTCACTTTTTGTGTTATGACTCTTAAAAACTCCTAAAACAAACTAAAGCAACCGAAATCTAATTGGAGTTTACTTCTGCAAGTGCTGCTGAGGTTAAGGAGAGCTGCAGAGGAGGAATGGGGAGAGTGGCCCAAGGCTGATGGAGTCTGTCAACATTAGCAAGCTGTCGACAACAGAAGCAGCTCTGCTGAGCGAAATGCTCGGTGCAACATTTTGGGGATGGAAGAGCTTTGACTTTTGCCCAGCTCTGGTCTGGTTTGTGGCCTCAGTGCCCATTAGTAGCTGGAGCTCATTAGGTGTGTGCCTGGAGCACATCTTYTGGTGGGGCTTCATTTGAAATCGATTCAGTTCGTGAGCTTCAAGACCTGGCTGTGACGAGAATGAAAGAGTRGGGGCTCAGAAAGAGCAGAGAGTCACACCAGAAATGCACACCTGACCTGAACTCTGGTGGAGCTGCACCTGCAGAAGTGTCCTCAGCTCCTGCACAGGAATGGTCTCAGTGACACCAAACAGAGCTCGTCAGGAATTCAGAGCTGATACAGAATTTCCTTCAAACAAGGACTAAGTGTTCCCCTAGACTCAGGGGGGAAGGGTGAAGAAAACAACTGTTTTCCCCAAGTTTTTCTACTGGGAAAAAAAWATTGCTAAGCAAATTACTAAGCTGAAGTAAACTGAAACAATCTCCTAAATGTTTTTCACCCAAACCTTGGAAAAGAAAATGCTGTGCGCACACACACGCACAAATAACAACAATTAACAAAAGCAAAAAAACCCTGAAAATGATGTGGCTGGAAGCAAAAAGGGAGAATGGAACAGCTCGTACTTCGTTAGCATTTTTGTGATGAAGTTTCTGCAAATGAACAAGTTGTTTTTAGAAGTACCACTACGATCATCCTGCATTCCATGGCTGCACACTGCCTGCACGGAGTGCAAAATGACATCCCCGTGTTTGGCAGGCTCTGTGAAGGGACTCAATAAAGTATTAAATGATGGAGGGGAAGGCGCTGCCAAATCCCCTCGGCTGAGGAGCAGAGAAAGCTCAGGTATGAAACAATGCTGGAATAAACACACAGAGCCCTGCTGAAAACACAGAGAGAGCAAAATACATCACTACTAGTTGGCTTGGGGAAAAAAATATRAATTCCTTTGAATCCCTCCCAAGGTCACTGAACAAGGACTGAGGCCACCAGCACCATTTCCACACTCAGAGCTGTGTTTTAATCCAGGGGAGCCTTTCCCTGGTGGAAACCGGGCTCTCCCCAGCCCAGCAGGCACAGGCTCATCCCGACTTACAGCAGCTGAGTGTTTCCCCAACCTCTCCCATCAAATCCAGCAGGCAGATGCACATTGATGGGACAATGAACTTTTCCAGGGCTGTATTTTGGGGTTTCAGCCTCAATAAAGCCGCGTGCTCCGAGCTCTGCCCCGGGTGGAAGCGCCAGCAGCCGGCTCCGGAGGGGAGGCCGCGGCTTAAAAAAAGGAAAATAAATAAAAAAGAAATCATGTTTAATTTAAAAATTAGAAACTGGAGCAGGCTGTGAGCACAGAGGTTGATTGAAACAAAATTTAAATTCCTGTCAAGCCCATTTAAACACAGGGGCCCTTCATAGGCAATTAGCTGCTCCCTGTGAAGGCTGAGCGAGGCCGGGCCTGGTCACTGTGAGGAGCCGAGAAAAATTAACTAAAATCAGGCGCTATGAAATATTTAGCCTCCCAGTTTATCACCGGGGTTTGGAAGTGTAAACAAGACAAAAATCGATTCCTCGGTGCCCTCCAATCAATCCCCCAAAATGGCGAGGGCATCTGTTTCTGCTCAATTTTGTTTACTCTGGCAGATTTGCCTTAATTGCGGTTGTTTATCTCCCGTTGTCCCCGGGGCCCTAATCTCCCGATTACTAATACTTAACACTCATTTCACATCTAAAGCTACTTCTAATCCTCAACAGGTTTCTGGAGCTCTTAAAATGATGGAGGCCAGGGAGATTTCTCTTTGTGAGAGGAGCATTTTGCGACCCGCAACCAGCTGGGCCCAATCGTCACCAGGGATGGCGGCAACAAAGGTGCTAAAAGGCTCTTTCACAAACTCTGCCTCTCCGCCGGGAATGGCACCGAGAAAAAAAGGCCTTTGATGGGGAAAAAAGAGAAAAAACCCACCCTGAACAAGGGGGCTCTAACAGTCCAGCCAAATAAAGTTACTGTCATAATCAAGCGCTGTCAATCACAATGAAAATCCAATTAAAAAATCTTTCAGCACGGCCCCTCTTCAGGAGAAAAATGTCCCCTATTTATATGCAGGGTTTTTTTCCTTTTTTTTTTGTCAACTGCACAAATTAGAAAGTCGTATTAATTGATTTTTTACTACTTTAGGCCCTGATCCTCCAGCAGAATTTCTGCGGATGGAAGAATCAAGCGGCACAAATCTGATTAAGGGATTTGAGGCATAATGCACACAGGTCACTAAGAAGCCATATCTCTATCTCCTGCTTTATACTCTGCTTATTCATAGGCAATTATTACTCTTATTTAATACTGCAGGAGTGTCCTGAGGTGCTAATTGGACTAGAGACCCACATGTAGCTGGTACTGCACAAGCATCAGCCATTTTTATCTATGTAGAGTGTCTGAATAGATTTAAAATGCCAATTTCACTACACAAATAAAAATCGTACATGAATTTCAACAGTTGCCTGTTAGAGAAAATTCCTTGATGGATTTGGAATGAATAGAAAGGACAGTATCCTGGGATTTAAAGATAGGGGTCTTATTTTGGAACTGCTAACAGATTTTTTTTTTCCTCAATTTTTCAAAATAAATACGTAAGGAAGACAGCTGACATAAAACATCAACAAGGCAAATGCACAACTTCTCAATATCCAGTAATTGAAAGATTTGCAATTCTGCTACCAAAATGAGTGAGATGTAAATATTTGTCCCTGTGCCTGGAGAACTACTGAACAACCAGCAGTGCCAAATGAAACATTTGCTCAAATTAAACTGCAAAGCCCAGGAGACTCAAGTAACCAAAAAATATGAACTGTATCCCTCTAAGCTGTTGCCAATTCGTTTTTGTCCAATTTCCTTAGATTTTCAACACCTCTTTGAGCCAACTCGAGTTATTCCTTTTCACATTTCACAGGGAAGTGCTGCTGTTTTGCACAGCTCTAGGGCATGGTAGGAGRGGAATATTCCCATTTATTCCCAGATATTCCCATTTGCTGGGGGAACTGGGTGATCCCATGACAATGGGTGCAGCAGGCAGGGAATGAAGGCATCACCCCTTAAGCTGTCACCATCCTGCTCTTGGGTGGTTGCTGGGTTTAGTGACACTGATAGAATGGATGTCTCCATTTCAAGAGCTCATTTCTCAAATGGCACAGAAGAACTCACACTCCAAGGACAGAGATGGCTTTCCCCCACTTTTTTTTTTTTTGAAAGACAGARGGGGAAACATCCCTGACCCACCTTTCCCAATTTCAGATCACTAAGCAATGCTGCCACCTGAAGAAACACAGATTTTTTTCCTCTTAAGCTACGTTGAGCAATGAAGATACTGAACACCCAGTGACAGGAGCATCCTGAGCCCTGCTGTGAAATCCTTGCCTCAATATACATTCTGATCTGTCTTCAGTGTATCCAGGATTTGATCCAGAACTCCTTGTCCACTGCATGTCTGAAGTGAGAGACTGAAGACCCAGTTTATTATTTACCACATATATTTCATGATTGAACTGGATGAACCTAAAARACCTTTCCCAGCCTAAACAATTCTATATTTACAACAGCTCAAATACTTGGCTCTGTACTTTTTTTCCTTGAGAAACCAGGAGAGAGCCCTTTCCTTCACATCTGCTTGTGTTTGGTGTCCGTCAGAACTTCTCCTTGTCATGGAGTGAATAACTGGGATCGTTGTGACAGAGGAGAGGCTGCACATCTGCAAACAAAGCCATTCATCACAGCTCCAAGCACAGACAATTCTATCAGCCCTGATGGGAGATCCTGCACTGGCCCAGGACAAAACAAAGTAGCCAAAGAGGGAAAATTCTTGGCTCCCTGTGATTCAGCAACGATGCCCAAACATCTGGATAGGTGCACACAAAAAGCATGGGTCTCTAAAGCTGATCTCACAGGATCTCTGGGGTGTGTTTGTGCAAAGGGAAGTGCTGAGAGCCCTCTGGTCCAGCCCAAAAACCATCACCATCCAAACCCCAGCCCTGGCTCCTCACTGACACCACTGGGGGAAAGCCCTTTATTGACAAACCTAAGCACCAGTGTTTTATTGGCTTTATTCTGGGGCTTTAGATGAAAATCCAGGAGGGATTATGCTGATCCCCCATTTGTTTGTTTAAACCATAAAAGTGTTTCCCGAGAGCTGGAACCAGAGTTTTAACACAATGAACTGCAAATATGTTTAGCTACTGTGCAGACCCTCTGAAACAAAGCTACATAAAATATAGCTACTTAAAACCTCACATTTTTAATTCCCTTGCTGTATTTGTTGRAGATGTGGGAACAGGCAGCCAGAATGCATTTTTGAGTCTCTAATATCTTGACACATGTCTTAAGATATTTAAATATAGAAACTGTTTATCTGGGGAAAAAAATACCCATTACAGCCAATAAAACCAGGGTGCCTGGTCTAGAGCTGTTCCTGGAAGAGAGAGGGGGATTGCTGRATGCATAGGAATGGGAAATTTCAAAACTGTATTAGGCATTGAAATAATTAAAATACCAAAGGAGAACAGGTTTYCAGCATGTCAGCGGCTTTGACACAGATGATGTACAATTTATCACACAATATTTAAATTGATACAATTTAAATTGATAAAATATTGACATGAGAAGCACCCGTAATTTAAATCTTAAGAAGGAGAAAAGCTCCTGGTTGTGTTGACAACTTGAAGAAGAATCATTAGATCTGTGCAAAAGTAATGGAGTGCAGGAGGTGACTGCATCATCTCCCTGCCCAATTTTTCCTYGAGAAATCCTAAAGGCGAGCACAACAGAATAACTGCTCCATTCCTGACTTTTGGTGCTTCAAAGACCATTTTTTACATAAACACCTTTCGTTCCAATAACCATCACGGAGGAGTTCAATGCTGCACTAACAACAAAAAACCCCTCACCAAGAGGCTCCAGCAATTCCAAAAAAAGCACCAACAATCTGCAGCAGCCGAGGCCGAGCTTGCAGCTAAAGAAGAGATTTTAAACAATTACCAAAGCAGGGCAGTGATATCATAAAGGCAATTTCTGCGCTAGCTTGTTTTCTGCAACTCTCCCTGCCTCTGAACAGCTAGAACAGATAATAACTATTAGTAAATCAAACTCCTGCAATATCCAGCTGTGCCTCCCCCATTTACATACAGATAGAATGGGTATATGTTTTTAATATGTATGCCAGGCGTAGTTTTACCACAGCTGAAGTGCACGCTACAAAGGAGGAGGAGAATGGGAATGGAATCAGCATGAGATAATAAAGTGGCCTAGATAAAGTATTAGCCAGCGATTGATCTCAAACAGGGGATGCTGCTTCTCTCTGACCTGATTACTTACTATGCATAGATTCCATTAAATAGAGCTTAGGATGGAAAGCTTTGGGAAAATACCATAAATACAGGCCCAGGCCCAGCCTGGCTGCTGCCCTGGACTCTGGGTTTAAACAGGAGTTAAACCTTCCCTGGCTTCAAACAGCAGTTAAACCTGTCCTGGGTTTAAATAGGAGTTAAACCCTCCCTGGTTTTAAACCAGAGTCTAAACCTTCCCTGGCTTCAACCAGGACTTAAACCCTCCCTGGCTTTAAACAGGAGTTTAACATTCCCTGGGTTTAAACAGGACTTTAAAATTTAAATTACTGATGTTTCTTATGTTGATAATCCATTTACATTTTTATGAATTTTAAAATCAATTTAAAAATAAATTAAAAATTTTAAATTGTATCAATTTAAATTATTAAAATAATATTAAATGGATCAATTTAAACATTGTGTGATAAATTGTACATGATCTGTGTCAAGGACACTGACATGCTGGAAAACCTGTTCTCTGGTATTTTATTTATTTCAATGCTTAATACAATTTTGAAATTTCCCATTCCTATGCATCCAGCAATCCCCTTCTCCATTCCAGGARTGGCTCTGGACCAGGCATCCTGATTTTATTGGCTGTAATGGGTATTTTTTCYCAGATAAGCAGTTAGTTTGTATATTTAAATATCTTAAGACAYGTGTCAAGATATTAGAGACTCTCAAAAATGCATTCTGTCTGCCTGTTCCCACATCTCCAACAAGTTCAACAAGGGAATTAAAAACAGGAACAGGAGTTTAAACCTTCCCTGGGTTTAAACAAGAATAGAAACCTTCCCTGGGCTGCCACAGCACAGCTCCTGAATAAGCACTGTCCTGAGAGCCAGAAAAACTCTGTGTTTTGGCAAAAAACACAACAGCAAAGGGGGAAAATCTCTTTATACAGAAGAAATGTTGAGATTTTCATGTTAGAAAGGGAGGGGAGAGACAGAGAGGAATGTGCTGTGCAATCTTCCCTGTGATAATACAGGAATATATTCAATTTAATTGTCTCTCTGCCTTTCTCTTAAGAGGGAACAAAGTGGAGATAAAGGAGCAGCATTTTAGAGCAAGTTCAGGATGACCACTGGTAAATTCTGAGGCTGTTCTTTTCCCTGAATGGACAATTTTTTCCCTCATTACTTGGTGAAATTCCTTATTTCATTGCTGTGGAAGAAGTCAGTTGATTTGATTACGTACATCCAAAAAAACCAATGGGATATCTTGTTTTGGGGATGGCTGCAGGGAAGAAAGGGCACTGAGTAAATAAATAATAATAAATAAATCCAGGAGCCTGATCCACCTGCACATGGACATCTGTGGTACTGAAAAACCTGACTTTAAACAGGAATTTCACCCAGCCTCGGCTTTGGCCCTATTTCCTGACAAAATGGACATTTTGGGTTTTATAAAAAAGAGCTTTTTGCATGACAGGCAGGGGAAATCCAACCCAGGACTCTGGTGGAGGTGCCAAGCTGGCACTCCAGGTATTGTCACTCAGCTCCTCAAACGCACCTAAAATCCACTGATTATCAGCAGAGGAGGGAAAGATTCATCTCCKGCTCCCTTCAACTTGCTCTCAGTCCTTAATTATCCTAAACTGGTCACAAAACAGTGACTCCCAGCACAGCTGTGTCTGCAGGGGAGGAGAAAGAAGATGCTCTGGTTTGTCTGCAGGTGAGGATGGGTGTGTGTGACACCTCCCATCACTGCTGGAACACTGCTTTTAATTAGAATAAACCAACCCAAACTGCAGTGAACAAGGTGAAACCCTGCTCTGGTTTAAATCAGTGAGAAGGTGACCTTGAAGATGCAGGGTTTCACTGCATCCCTCTGTGCATTCCTTCCATCCACCAGAGCCACGTGGCAATTTCAGCAAGATGGAATTAAAGGATGCAGTGGTGAGGAATTCCAGAATTCACAGGATTTCTGTGCCCAGGGAATGTGGCACTCAGTGCTCTGCTCAAGGTGGGGCTCAAATGGRCTCCATGACCTTGGAGGGCTTCTCCAACCTCATTCATTCCACAATATTTAAAGTTTTGGGTTTTTTCTGGCCCCGTTTTCCAGCAATTATACATTAATTTCTGCACACATATTTAGGCACAGATATGCTGTGTGTATATCTGTGTACACAGACACATAATGCTAATGTATATATTTGTATTAATTTTATAAATAAGTGCTCCTTGAGAAGACTGAGGAAAAGCAAAAATATAAAGGGTTTGACTCTATAAATATATAATATATAAATCGAAATGAATATATAAACACATTATATAAATAATATTAATTAGATAAAAACATTATTATTAATTATAATACAATATAAAAGAAATCACACTATATAATAAAATAATATAATTAATATAACATAACTAATATAGTTAATATTTAATTATAAATGCATGTTTATCCATAATAAAATAAAAGGAAATAAAATATAAATAAATAATATAAATAATAATACTTATATCCTCTATAATATAAAGGAGTGAGCATCTCCTGCTTTACTACTCGTTGTTGCAGGCTCATTTCTAACTGACTAAAAAGGAGGTGGAAAAAAATGCATTAAATTGTTTAAAAAGTAAGAATGCTCCTTTTTTATTTATTTTTTTTATCCCAGAGGCACYGGAATTTCCAAATAATTTCACAAACCACCTCCTTTAAAGGCGCCCAGCACACTCCAGGGCATGTAGTTGGAAAGATAAATCTGTGCACTTCCCTGCTACTGCAGGCACTCACCCTTTGGCCTCATTTTTATGGCTCTACACCCTGGAGTGGTGTTATTGCTCACAACCATCCCCACGCACACTTCTGGGGGGCGCTGGGATCTGCAGATGTTTTATTTATAAGTGGCAGGCCTATTGCATCACCAAAATGTGCATTTGCAAGCAGAGAGAGGTTTTCTGAAAGCCCATTCCATTGTTTTAATAGCCGAGGCACCCAGCCATGGCAGAACAGAGCACGAGGTAAATGTGGCTGCAGCTCCAGAACCTGCTCCAAGTTTTCTCAGATGTGACTAACTGCAAGAATTCCCCAGCCATCAAAAGTTCATAAAAAAGACAAAAATCGGCCTTTGGTGGGAGAAAACCCAAAGTGGAGGGGCTCTGATCAACTTGAAGGTTTCATTTCAGCGAGGTATTTAAGCAGGTGCCCAACTCCAAGTGCAGATTTGGTGGGGTCARTATCCCTAAAATGAGATTCACAGTTAAATACCTCCTAACCAGGAAAGAGACTGGTCTGGATTTGAGACACCTGCCCCTGGGCATCTCCACAGATTAGCCTTTAACTAGAGAATTGCTGCACTAGGAAAACTTGTTTAYTCTCACAGAAGCAATGAGAAAATCCTCTTTCTTGGAAGCAAGAAATGAGAGGATGCACCAGTGTCTTGATCCTGTCCAAGTCCCTTACAATTATTCCTGTGTTCCAATTATCTCTGTATATTTCATGCACAGATGTATATTAATTTCAAATAAATATGTATATTGAAATGGATATTTCATTTCAAATAAATCATGATGATTTTAGAGAAGCTTTTGAGTTACAGCAAGCAGAATAAAAAGGAAAGTAAGGAAACATTTAGAAATTAAAGGTGTTTGACATGAGCCAGAGGGGATTGGGAGTCTACATAAATTGCTGTAAATAGCAATAATTAATAATTGAAAAATGACAATTGCCAGCACAAGAAGTGGGCTCTAAGCTCAGATTCCAAGCCCTTCCATGGACACACCTCACCAAATATTCTCTCATTCTCCTGCAGCCAATCTGGTTTAATTTTACATGGCCATCACTGAAAACAGTGGCTCTTGCATTTCATTAAAATACATATTTTAACCCCACTCTCTGTTTTCAATCCTCACTTTTGGGAAGGTTCAGGCTGGCAAATGCTGACAAGGAGTGACCCACATTAAGCTGTAATCCCTGGACATCCAAACTGCAAGAAAATGTGTATCAAGCATCAAAATGGTTTTGATTGAAACTCGATAGTGACTGTGAAAGTTCTGAATTAACTCCCCAAATCACAAGTGAAGGCAACAGMAAAATACCCACCAACTTCAGAACCACAATTCCCCCCCTGCTTTGGGTGCAAATATGGAACTGCTGCACAAGGAGGAAGAGTTTCGAGAGAAATACATTGAGCACACTGAAAAATGCAGGAAAAAGGAGAGAAATTTCTATGTAAATGACCAAAAAATATTCACTGACAAATCCAAACTGAGGTTTCACTCACCATTAAATCTTCAGGTGCTGGCCTTTCCTTTGGCTGCTTCTTCATGCTGTGTCATAAGACAAAATGTTTGTATCAAAACAACTGCTTGTTGATTTGAAATGTTGAAAGATTGAATTGCTTTATTTGAAATGCTGAAAGATATAATTGTATTTTATCCCTTTTATCACAGAGTGAAGAATTTCAGTRTATTTCTTAAATTTATYAGRTGCTGATGGGAGACAGGGCTCCCAACAGTAACAAAAATTAATTTTGGGTTTTTCCTCCCTCCCAGCCTTCCCTTAGGGGATGTAGGGCTCCACACTGTTTGTAACCATGAAAAGTGTGTAAATACAGAGATCCCAAAAAACAGGAAATACAGAGAGCTGATTCCCATTTTTCCAATTGTATTTTATCCCWTTTATCAAAGAATGAAGAATTTCAGTGTGTGGGACACACAGTTCCTAACAGTCCCCAAATATTAATGGATTTTTTTGTCCCTCCCAGCCTTCCCTTATGGGATGTAGGGCTCCACACTGTCTGTAACCAAGAAAGGTGTGTAAATACAGAAACCCCTGAAAAACAGCAGGTAGAGAGACCTGATTCCCATTTTAAAAAATTGTGCTTTATCCCTTTTATCACAGAGTGAAGAATTTCAGTGTATGAGACACAGGGTTCCTAACAGTAACCAAAATATTAATGGGATCTTCCTCCCTCCCAGCCTCCCCTTATGGGATRTAGGGCTCCACASTRKGTGGATTTCTGTATTTACWCCCCATGAAAGGTGGGGACTATGTATTTGTACATTTGATTTGTATTTGATGATGTATTTTTAAGGCCATTTGTGTGGATTTCTGTACTTACACACCATTTTTTCTGGGGATTACGACRCAGCTCAACACAAAGAATTATCCAAACAGGTGGGAAATCCAACTCCACCTCCGAACACGCAATACCCTGGGGTTCCTACCTTCACTTTCCCCCATTTATTTCCATTACCCTGCAGGGTGATAGTTCATTACACAGCATTAACCTGGTTATAGGATCATGTTTCTCATGCAAACAGTCCTGCTTTTCCCTGCAACAGGTGCAATTAGCTCTGGAGGCCGTGCTTAGCTGCGTGAGGGAACACAATAACGTGGCACAGAGGTGACCACCAGGAGCTGCCTGTGGACTAATTGGATTCCATCCAAGCAGCCAGGCTTTATGGAGGGCCTGGCACAAAGTCKGGGATGCTGCTCACTTGACATCTCTCAGGGTTATTTCAAATTGATTGCTTAAATAAGATATAGTTGCTCCTCATTTGGATTTTTTAAGCAGTAATTCCCCCCACTGCAAAGCACAGCTAATAAAGCACTGGGYATAAAATACCAAATGAGCTGTGCTGTAAATAGGAGATATTAAGGACACAATTTACCTTCCCCTACAAATAACTSCGAGCCCCTCAGATATTCAAGTCCCACGAGCAGCGAGAGGCGGCAGCTCTAATCTGACAGCCCAAAGTAGCCCTGTCCCCAGGGAGAGGCAGCCTATYAGCCACCATCACTCCTGCTGCCCGTTGACATCTGGGGGATTTTAGCCCAGGCTGTGCCTCCCTCTGCCTCACGGTGGGTTTTGGAGCACAGCCTGTCATCGCTGTTTTGGGGAGGATGAAAGGAGCTGGAGCTCCACGCCCCGGGTTGTGCTGCACGATCCTCCAAATACCCTCGGTCTTCGTAAGCTGAAACCACTGAAAACCGAGGCCTCTGTTACACAAACTTTAATTATTTAGTTACTTTAATTAACTGCTCGTCAGCCTGCTTTTTGTGGCTGTATTTGTTACAGGCCGTGGCTGGCCTCAGAGATACTTTCTGCTCTGTGAGCTGTTCAGAATTCAGTCTTAYGGGGTCACTTTTGCTGCAGCGGCCCTGGTGTGTGGCAGAAAACCCCAAAATGTGCAAAGCCCAACCTGTGCGGGGCTGGGGGCTTGGGGGAGGACAAGGACCCATCCCTGGAGCAGGACAAATCCCTGGGTGAAGACACATCCCGGGATTCCTGCTCCCATCCACACACAGCGCCCACTCTGGTGGCTCCCTCTGATCTCACCCAGCCCTGCAAGAGGGGATGGTTCTCCCTCCAACACCTCCTATTTTCACAAAATTCAACATTAATTCTTCTGCTGTGCCTAAATGTTTTCCCTTTTAAAATTATTTTTTGATTTTGAGGGGTGAGGGGCAGTTAAAAAGGGATTTTTCCCTTTGCTTTGCTTCTTCAGGATCTCTTACCTGCCAGATTTGTATCCTCTACTTGCTCAAGACCCATATTCTTTATTCTACAACCCCCTCTTCTCCCCAATTCTCCTTTAATTTAAAAGGTTTCCAATGAACTATTCCATTTTAAGGACAGCAAGTATACCCAGTGGTGTGTTTTAAACCACGGCTCTCAGTAAAAATTACTTACTGAGAAGCCACTGAATTCATCAAGGCCGCTTGCCTTCTAAACATCAAGGCAATTTTATACTAAATATTTTTTAAAAAACCCTAAATAATGATATTACTCACACGAATTTTGCAGATGAATTACTTACTGTAAAGTAAAAATGACTTGCTGAGAAGCCAATGAATTCATCAACGCCGCTTGCCTTCCTAAACATGGAGGCAATTTTATACAAAATATTTAAAATAAACCCCCCTAAATAATGATATTACACACATGAATTTTGCTGATGAATTCTCAGAGTCTCAGCACCCGCATTCAGGGCGAGGTTTATCAAAAAAGAGGTAAAAAAAAAAAATCCTCAAAAAGGCCCAACCCTTGTAAGTACTTTTACGACCCTTTGTGTAAATAACGTTTACATAATTTAAACAGTTTGCTCAGCTTTGCTGCCCCATCTGCCCAAGGCCCCCGAGCCCCCGTGCTCCGGGAAGGGATGCAGAGCCAGAAGGTCTCGGGGAGCTGGGAGTTAATGGCACGGATCATTTCCATCCAGGGCATGGCAGTTTGCAGACCCAGCTCACCATTGAGTGATGAAGTGCACAAATGGCTCCGAGAACTCCCCGGCTGGAAGCACCGGCGATTCCTGGGATTGCAGCGAGACAAGGAGCAGTCAGG
>JACDOX010000039.1:924260-939260 GCA_014549065.1 Cardinalis cardinalis
TCCTCTTCCTCCCTCAAAACCTCAACCCTCCTGAGGACCAGCTCCTCTTCCAGCCGGCTGCTCCCCCAGTTCCTGGGAACAGCAGAATTCCTCTGTTGGGAACGTGGAATGCTCCTGGTTAAACAACCCAGTGGATATTGGGGTTGTTTGGTTGTAGCTRCTGGGGGATATTTTTCAGAGCCCAGAAAAAGGGAGGAAAGAAGTGATTGAGAGGAAGAAAAATCCAGAGTGTGGGACGTGGCAATTCCTCCTCTTGCCATGATGGCTTAGGTTTTTAGCTTTTGTATATATACTTTTAAGACTTTTAGCTTTTTATATTTTAAAATTTTAGGATTTTAGCTTTTATATTTTTCATGTATTTATAATCCTGCAATTCTTTAGTGTATAACTCCAGACTCCATATTCAGTGTGAGCTGCTGCTTTCCCAGTTTGGTCAGACACAACAATTCCTCTCCAGGCCTGGCAATCAAGGACTCCTCACTGCCTCAGGCTTGAGAGATGGAAACAAAAGTGAGCTGGGGAGAGCAAACCTGGGGTAAATTCCTTCATTATCCAAAGCTGTAATTGGGAGATTAACCCCCAATATGCAAATGGACCAAACYTACAAAAGYATGAAAACCTGTGGTCCATTTTTGGGTGTAGGAATGTCCTAGATGTACCTGAAGGCCCCTCAATAAACACCACTGATTTTTATTCCCTTACTTTTGTCTGGCCTCTGTTTTTAGGCAGTCCCAAAAAGGCACCAGCCAGGCCCTGTGCCTCTGCAGGGCCTGCAAAAACAGGTTAATCCTTCCTTCCACCAGAAGTGCAATTGCTTTTTCTCTCCAACAAGCCAAGAATTCCTCCCTCTCCTGTCGCTCATCAGGCAGCAGAGCACGGCAGGTTCGGGCAGCCAGACACACACAGCCACACCGAGGGGACCTGGCAAAAAACTCAACCCATTTGTTGTTCCCTCTCCTCCCCTGCACCCTCCCGATGCATTTTTATTGCTTTTTCATAAAACACCGCTGCAAATAATCAAGCATGACCATTGACATCCACAAGATTGAGTTTTAGGAACCATTAAATGAGCTTGTTCTCCTGGGAAGGTTCTTGCTCAGGTTGGTCTAAAGGTAATTATTCAGCAATTCCTACCTGTGGTTTTACCTTGTTCCTGTAGAAGTCCCTGAATCTCAGACACTGGTAAGGTCACAGTTTCTGTCTCCATAAAACTATTCCTTAAACCAGCTTATCCACAAAACAAATTATTGTAGGTTTGGGTAAACACACACACATGTGTATAACCTATGGAAATCTCCAAAACGCCGGGAATTTCCAGGTTTCTTACATTTAAATCAATACCTGAGAATCTAAAGAGAAATTCCCAAAGAAAAGAAATTAAATCTTGTTTAATTCTGAGCCTTGTGGAGTTTTTTTACTGCATTTACAGCAAGAGCAAATGCAGCGTGGATTCATTAAAGTGAAGGAATTCAGGAACCCTCCTCATGTTATTTGATCAAGCTGAACATCCTGGGAATATTTAAGGCTACTGCAATAAATAGAGGGGTATATGTAACCCCATTAAAAAAAAGATAACGGGAACAACTATACAGAAAACATGGATTAAGTGCAAGTTAATTTCTTTCCACAGGAAAATCTGAAAACATATTGACACTGAAATGCTTCACAGCTCAGCGTTAACACCCCACCAGCTCTTAAATGTTTCTGGAGTAAGGATTTAAAAAGAGACAAAAAAAAAACCCGAAAAAAAAAAAAAAAAGAGGTCTTTGATTTGTGGAGTTTGGAAAGTCCTTGAGCTAGATTAAACTGCAGTCTTGTGAGACCAAGTATCTCTGTGGGGGCACTTCACAGAAATGCTCAAGAAACTCATGGAAATCTTCTCTCTGCTTACTCATGAAGCTATCAGGCTAAGGATTCATGAGGACAACTAATTAATTTTTCTTCTCAATTTCTGCCTGGCTAGTTCAACCAGGCAGGTTCTGCAATGCTGCCTCCTGTTTGTACAAACCAGGATTTGCTCTTGGAAGTCTCCCCTCCCCGAGCTTCTGATGGAATTGGAATAACACAATCATTTCAAACTGCCAAAATCCAGTTCTTTTCCTCCCTCATCCAATACAATTAAAAACAAATAAAGCAAAAGCAACACTTAAATCACAATTACAGTGAGACAAACCATGGCACCTTTGAAACCAAAATTAATTTCTCTCAGGTGAGGAAGAAGAAAAGGTTGGAAAGCAGAGCTGATGTTTAACTACAGAGCCGGAGCCCAAAGTGCTCCAGGGGCTGGCAGGAATTGCTTTCCTAGAAGGGACACTCCAACYACATAAAGGTTAAACAAAACAGCCCTGCAGAGCTTAAGGAATATTTAAAGGACCCTACAGGATGTTTTCCAGCTTTCTGCCTGCCCAGCCTTCTCCACATGCAGAGCAGACACCTCTAAAGCCAAAGGATGGGAAGCTGAAATGCTGAAAACCACAAAGCTCCTGGGTTTGGGCTTTTGGGATCTTTGTACCCAAGTTGCAACCAGAATCATGGAATTGTCAATGTTGGAAAAGACCTTCAAGGTCACTGAGTGCAGCTGCCAACCCAGCACCTCCACGCTCACCTCCGAACCTTGTCCCCAGGTGCCACATCCTTTCACGCTGTCTTGAACATCTCCAGGGATGGTGACTCCACCACTGCCCTGGGCAGCCTGCTCCAATGCTTCACAAKCTTTTCCACAAAGAAATTTTTCCCAATATCCAAACCAAACCTCCCCTGGCCCAGCCTGAGGCTGTTCCCTCTCCTCGTGTCCCTGTTCCCAGCCTGACCCCCCGGCTGTCCCCTCCTGGCAGGAGCTGTGCAGAGCCACAAGGGCCCCCCTGAGCCTCCTTTGCTCCAGGCTCCCTCAGCTGCTCCTGGGGCTCTGGGGTTTGCATTTCTAATTCCTAGTTCTGCTCTTTTTGTGTATCTGGAACAGATTCCAACAACAAAAACTTTTAGGAACTGTTTGAAACTGCAGCTATTGCTTTGGAAGCACAATCCCCTTCCATGGCAGGTTTTTTGGCTGTGCCACCATGAACAAGAGAGCCACATCCAGGACATCTTCCCAGGCAGGCTCCTGCTTCCAGCCCCTCTCCATCCCTCATGTGGAGTGCTCTGGAAAGGCTCACAGAGCCAGCGAGGCGCGTCCTTCCCAATGGGAACGCAGCTTCCCACGCCACATTTCCTGGAGCTGGAGACAAACTCAGCCCAGTGCTGGAATATCCAACATCCCAAATAACAGCAGCCTGCCCTCATTGCTGGCTGTGGCAGGAGGAACTCCATGAACAGCCAGTCCATCCCGTCTTTGGGCCAGGGGCAGGCATCTTGTCATGGTGGGAGATGCTGCTCCAGTTGGGATTGGTGCTTAAATGAGCGTGGCTTATTTGGAGCTGGATCAGAGCTCGCTCTAAGGCACCACATGGTAAAAATAAAGGTTCTGGCAGGCACATCGATCCCATCCACACAACGCTCCTCACTAATTCTGCCATTAAAAAATAATCCCAGCCCCGATGCCATTAGCAGCCCCAGAAGATCATTTCTCAACACAACCCATCAGGCACGGTTTGCTGTGACTTCAGAGGAGCCACCGTGCCTGGCTGGTTTGGTTCAATTCTCCTGCTTCTCAAATGGCTTATTCATCCTTTCTGTGAGTCAACTGAAGTCCTAGAAMACCAACAAATACACTTCTCAAACTGCCAAAGCGACCCGCTGTGTTTCATGTATTTCACTAAGAGTTCAAATCCAGCTCCAAAAATCCCACTACTGCAGAAAACCTAAAAATTCCCAAGGAATTTTTATTCCACAGTGTCCACTAAACCAGGCTGCCTCAAGCTCCATCCAACCTGGCCTGGGACACTTCCAGGGATGGGGCAGCCACAGCTTCTCTGGGCAGCTGAATTAATTAATCCTACGAATTAATATTAGCTTGGATTCCTGATGTGTTTTGGTGGAAGATCTACCAAATCCCACCACTATCAAAACAATAAGCCAGAAATAAAACCAGAAAGAATCAAGGTGTCCATTTCAGCACTTTAAAACATCTCTAGGTTCTCCTGGATCAGGCTCTGAAGTTTTAGCTGGCTCCAGGGGAAGGATTGAGGGAATTTTAAGACCTCCTTGGAGCCAAGGGGAAAATCTGACCCAGAATAACCAGTCTTACAAAACCAGGATTTCTAATTCTGAATATTCCCATTCTGACATCAAGTCTGTTCAAACCAAAGCGAGTGGAGCTTAAAGAACTTTCAGCTGAGCTGTGCTCTGTCACCAGGAGCATTAATGCTGAATGATGACTTCACTTGCTGTGGAACATAAAAAAATCTAAAAAAATACCAAAATGCCACTGGTGAAGGTACTTGGATATTTACAGCCTGCACAAAGTTCCCTGGCTGAAGCTTTTGTGAGAAGACTGGAGCAGTTCTGATCYTGAGGAGATGTGAAAGCCGCCAGAAGGTCACAGAATCCTTTAGGTTGGAAAAGATCTCTAAGATCATTAAGTCCAATAATCTACCCCAATCTGAGCTCCTCAGGGCTGTGCTTTAGAACAGTGAGCTCAGGTTCAGGCAGCAGCACCCATTTAAAAGGGATTTGTGCAGCAGCAGAGCACCTGATTGTCTCTAACTGACCTCCTTGAGGATGGAGAGGACCTTTTGCTGGTGGCAGTGCCACCTCTGGTGCTCTGGAATAGCCACACCTCAACCAAAGGTGTGTGTAAGAGGAATAATGATGGATGGAAGAGGTTAAACAAACAGAATTCCCTAAAAAGCCCCCAAAGAACCAGAACTCCATGAAGAGCCAGGGCAAAGAGAGACTGGGAAAACTTCTCTTGACAGAGGATCTCTGCTCATTTTAATGCAATTGCACCCCTCAAGGCCCAAATGGCACTTCAGGAAGGAGTTCAGCTCAGCCACCACGTCATTCCTCCCAGAAGGACAGAAGCACTCACTGAGGTGAGCCCAGGCAGGTGGAGACAACACAAAGGAGGACTTGGCTCACCCTAAGCCAAACAGAAGTTGCAGGGACAGGCTGGAAGCAGCTGAATGGCTTCAGACAGGTTTTAGACACATCAGCACCCAGAACTCACCCAGTCCTTTTCTCCTGATGGAACTCCCTAACCAGCATACCACCTTATAAACTTTAAAAATGAAGCCACCTCCAGTTTTTTGACAGCACACCATTTGCAGCCTTTTATAAAGGATCCAAGTGGTGATACAGTTATTAAAGAGATTTCAGTCTCTTGGCTTTGAGCTCCTCTACTCAGGGAGGAAAAAAATCCCACTTTTTCAAGGTTTCTGGAATATTTTTCAAGTATTTAGAAGACAGAGGTCTGCTCTCAGCTATCTCCTCATTGTTCAGAGTTGGGCTCCTGCTACAGCTCAGCTGGGGAGGGATGTGGGAGATGCAAGGAGTGTTTCACTCCAGAAATGTGAYGTTTTGCCACTGAAATCCAGTCTCCTGCTCACACCTGCATCTCCYGCATCCCGGTATTTTATTGTGGCCTTCTGGTTGAATAAAAATGTTTGGATGGCATTTGGGTGCTCTCCTGCTTACCTCTCATTTTCCCTCCTTGTTAAAATGCCTTTTTTGCCCATCCAAACCTCCTTAAACACACCCACATTGAAGATTTGGCTGTCCCTGGCCCAGCTCACCAGAGGAACAGCTCCCACTCCTGGCTGAGGCTCCAGGACCCCGGCAGCTCCGAGCCCYGCCTCGTGAGACACCCAAATCTTGGATAAACTCAATATTTAGAGCAGAAAACCAGCAGAGAGTGGGACCAGGCCAGTTCATGTGTGAGAGCTCCGAGCTGCAACTTGTGCTGGGGAGGATGTTGGGCATTGTGCTTCATTAGGAAACAAAATATAAGCTTTCCACTCCATTAGGAATGACTTTAGGAGTGAAAGCACATAAGACGACGACTCACCTCATCAACAATGCACTGCAATAACTGGAGAGGCTGCAATGGCAAGGAGAGAGGGGGAAAAAAAGTATTAGACTATATGCAATATCTTTACAGTGGAGTGGAAAGAAAAAATCATTAATGCAATAAAATATAGCAAGATTAATCAACGGCAGCAAACTCTTATCAAAACATTGATGCTCAGGATGTTCTATTATTTCTAATGGTACCTAATCTAATACAGGCAGTTAAAGGTTTGCATTTTCTTCAAAATGCAATTTGCTAAGTTTAAAACAAGGCATTCAAGCATGCAGAGGGAGCAGCCATCAGGAAAAAGAAAAGTGAATTTTTTTCTGAACTCATAAAGCTTACCATTAAAGATCCCTGGTTTTTCTGAATCTGAAAAAAGACAATATGTAATTAGCATGTCATAATCAAAATGACTCACTTGGACACATTATGATCACTGAGAGAAAATTATTGCATCGCTGGTGGCAATTTGTGGGCATGTGTTAACACAATTTACATAATGAAAATACACAAATGTTAATAGCTCGCTTCTCATTTATAGGCGAAAGTCAGCAGAATGTTAATTTCACACAACACTTTTTAGTACCCTCCAGGTTGTATTAGAATAGGAAGAAAAACCATAATCCATTTCAAAAGGCTGTTTACGATTCAGATATAAATAATGTTTTATATTGCTAGATTGTGAACACTGGGCTTAATGTTGCAATCATTGCTAATGTTATGAAGCTCACTCTTTTTAAATTAAAAACCGATTTATTTAAAATTGAAATTAAATCATAGTCAGAAATTAGAATTTTGGATTACTGCCAGGCTCTGCTCACAATCCCTTTTTTGTGAAGAAAACTTTAATTATGTGGTTGAAGTATCTACTGCTGCTCAGGAAAGCCTCTAACACTCCACTTTTCCCCAAGTTTTTTATCCAGTTTTCCTTGGACTCTGAGCAGAGCAGCACCATCTACRAGATGGGGAAGTTTGGTGAACTTTGTGTTGCTTTAAACTGAAAAGGAAGATTTATCTCCGAGCCTTTCTGAATTTCTGGACAACCTGGGGGAGAGTTTGCAGTAACAGACCCTCCCACTGCTTCAAGAGCTGCAGAATCTCCTGACCCACATTCCCCTTGATGAAAAAAAGAAACAAAGGCAGGATCCCAACACAAAGAACAAAACACAAAGCACARAGCAGGGACTTTGTGTAAAACACTGAATTTTGGGGTGCTGCTCCTCCAGCACTTTCCAATGCACCCCATTTCTCATGCCTGGGGTGATTAATCACTTGTTTTTCCTCAACACACACAAAGTTGTTGGCAACCCAACACAATCCTGATGCAAACAGAACAGGATCCTCAGTGAAAATGTTCTTGTCTAACCCCGTTCCTTTGCCTTGCCCCTTCCATTCCATCCTCTCCCTCACTGGTGCCAGGATGACGATTGTTTGGGCTCCCAGCAGCTTTGGGAGCTCCTTCCCCATCCCCAGGCAGGGGCAGGATCCCCCAGGAACACTTTTCCAGCAGAAAATGGGATGGAGAGGAGGGTGAAGACCGGCACCAAGGAAATAGCTGCTGTTACACACCTCAAGTCTCTTATKACTGTATCAGCAGCACACAAACAAAGTTCCTGAGTATAATTCTATTTTTCCCAAGGAGAAAATACAATAATAAATAGGCAGAAGCAGCCCATTATATTTTTTAATCGTCAATCTCCATCTATTACAATTCAACAGAATAAATCTGCTGGTTTTGCTAATAAGCGAAATATTCCGTGGCTATAAAAACCCTTTTTTCCCCCCTACTTCACTTCCAGATGTTAAATGACAAAATAGACTGAGCTTATTCAATAGGGATGATTTGGAGCTTCTTTACATTAGAGCACAGGAACAGTTTTTAGCCAAACAGATCATCAGTCACATTTCCTTCCTGGAAAAATAGCTCTTGTCACGGAAAGGAATCGAGGTGGGGTCACACGGAGCGGCCCCAACACGGGGATGATTACATCCAATTTCAGAGCAAGATTTAAAATATCATTTCTAATAAAAGCACTCAGCCCTCCTAATGAAAAATCAAGCAACACAAATCCAAGTGTTAGGGAATTCTCCCCGTGACACCGGCGGCGCCGCCGGAGCCCGGCCCAGCCGCGGCCCCGCTCCCACACACGTCGTTACCAGCCTTTATTACACAATTCTGATGGCAACAAATTATTTGGAGATCATCTTCATAAATTTTGCATTGAGGTGGCTGTGCCACTACCTGGAATTGATTCAAAACGCTTAAGACACTCAATTACTTTTTAACACTGTTACCCGGTGTAACGACATCGCCGCCGCTTCCCTCGCATCTGATGATGCAACATCATTGTAATTGATTCATTTTCTCAATTAAATAAAGCTCCTGTGCTCTCCTCTCTGCAATGCCACCGAGACTCCCCAGCTAGATGGATTACCTCTTCTCCCTGCCTTGGATAAATGGCTGGCGAGGCCACGCTCTGCTCCTCCCTTCCCTCCACAAARCTGCAGCCGTATTTTTCAACTGGGGAGCGGGGCTGAACTTTGCTGTGTTTATATTAGGCAGATTTTTCACTGCTAAAACCACGTTGTTTACCTTTTTCCCAGCTCCCATTACAGGGCAACTTCAGCCACCATAAACCAAAGCCAAGCGCCGACAACTTTACGGCTGGGGCTTCTCCTCTTGCCCACAGTTCAGGGAAAAAAGAAGCAGCAGCTTTCCTAAGCACTAACAGCTGCTTTAAAAGGGCTCAGAAAATGCTGTCCCGTTTTTGTCTCCTCCCCTAAGCCCCAGGATTTTATGCATTACTGGGAGATGAGGGGTTTTGGAGGCAGGTTCACCTTGAGGGATCCCAGTGCAGCGGCTGCAGCTCAAAAGCTGGAAAATTTGGGGTGTTCCTAGCCCACATGATGCCCAAAAAACTTGAGGATTGAGGAGATTATTGTGTTTTCACGTTCTCCATGAAGAATTTTAAACAGTGAAATGGTAGCAGTGATGCAAAAAACCCAGAGTGAAAGGAAGGCAGAAAAAAAAGCAGGACATGTTTTGAGAGCATCAAGAAATGATTTGATGTCCTTGTTAGAACATCCAGCGTCCARCTCTGGGGCCACCCAGCTCYAGAAGGTCAYGGAGCTGCTGGAGCAATTCCAGAGGAGGACAGGGAGATGCTCCAAGGCTGGAGCCAGGCTGGGAGAGCTGGGAATGTTCCCCTGGAGAAGGGAAGGATCAGGGAGAGCTCAGAGCCCTACCAGGGCCTGAAGGAGCTCCAGGAGAGGGACTGGGGACAAGGCATGGAGGGACAGCACACAGGGAATGGCTCCCASTGCCAGAGGGCAGGGATGGATGGGATATTGGGAATTGGGAATTCCTGGCTGGGCTGGAATTCCCAGAGCAGCTGTGGCTGCCCCTGGATCCCTGGAGTGTTCCAGGTGAGGTTGGACAGGGCTGGAGCACCCAGGGATGGTGGAAGGTGTCCCTGCCATGGCAGGGGTGGAACCAGCKGAACTTTTAAGATCCTTTCCCAACTAAAGCATTCCAAGATTCCACAATCATTCCCCCTTTCAGCCTCTCAGCACCAAGACTCTCCCTCAGCACCTCTGAGCCCTGCCCTGCTCACCACCAACACCTCCTGCCCAGAAGCTTCTCCAGCCTTTCCAAAAGCCACTGAAACAGTCTGAACTTGCAGAAATAGCTGCACTATTTGGTATTTTTGAACCTGCCTTGTATTTTCTGTGGATTTACCTACTGCAYGTGACAGTTCATGATCTGGAGAAATGGGGATATGATCAATAAATCTGTCCCGTTATCAGAGTATTCCTCAGGCCACAGAACACCAGTGGAACCTGGATAATCCACTCCAGAAAGCACAATCTCCAAAAAGCACTTCCTCCCCCACCCAAGGCTGGTTAAAAATGCCAAAGTTTGTCTCCTGCTTCATCTCCTATTTAATGAATGCCTCTGGTTATGAAAGGCAACTTCTGACAGACCATCAGGTTATTTCTCTGTCTCCATGGAGATCCTTGGGCCGGGAGGTGGCTGAGAAGACCTCTCCCATCCCATCACATTGCAGGCACCAGCACAATCAAGGAAACTCAAATGAATCCACCCCGGGTAACTTGGAGGAGTCACCAGCTACAGCTTTAATTTTCGCTTTTACTCCCTGGAATTAGGACTTGCCCTGGAGCTCTTGTTTGAGAGATTTGCAGGTGACCCAGGGTTAGATCTTCCCATAGCAGTTAACAAATTTTCTCTTTACATATATACTGCTTTTCAAGCTCCTTTTAGTGGTTTTTTTAATAGAAAAACCCATCTACCAACAAATCATACAGTTATGATTTTTAAGGGAGGCTTCACGCGACAGCATTTATTTTCCTGTGGATTTTAAAAGCAGATAGAAGTTATTTTTCATCTGCACAAATGAGGGTTGGGTTTTAAGAGCAAAAACTAACATKGTGTCCTACTGACAAAAGCTTTAGCTCTGCCCTGATATAAAAGGTAAAGGAATATCTAAATATTCTGGTTTCCATGGGGGCTTCACCACCATTCCACAATTCCTGTGGAATTAAAGGATGATCTTCAGATATATTTTACAATTTCTTGCAAAACTGCAATTGCTGCTGCTTCTGCAAGAAGTCAAAGCACCAAACCAGTGAGGATGACCTCCCTAATTTGTTCCTGATATTCTAAACACCCTTCCCCATCCCCATCTGGGGATTTTGCAAATAGCAAACTTCAATCACTGTCAAAAAACATGAAAAAAAAAAAGAAAATTATTTCAAAATAAAAAAGACAATTCACAACAACCTTAATATTAAATATATTCTTACAATTATATTACGCTGCTTTTCCCCGAGGTCTCCAAACAAATTTATATAAAGAGATTATTTCATCCACCATTGAACTGCAGCCACTTCTCAGAGAAATCTCTTTACCAGAGTTTAGAAACACAATTCAACAAAGTGGGCATGGAAAGCRCCACACTGTTGGAGGGATTGTGGTGACAACAGCTCCTCCCAGCAATAATTTCTACACCAGAGTAGAACCAGAACACCCTGACAACAAATCCCTTGGTCAGCAAGGACAAGGAAAAAAAAAAAAACAAATTTAGCAAATTGCCGTTGAAAATCTTGGAGTGTTTTAGGTTGGAAAAGGTCCCCAAGATGACAGAGTCCAACCATCACCCCAAACATGTCTGCAGGCCTTGTCCCCAGCACCACAACAAGTGGGTGAGGAGAACAAAGAACGGTCAGACAGACACCAGACAAAGAACTGGGGTTTGTTTCACCCAGATCTTGCTTTGTGCCACCCAAGTGACAACASAGGGGAACAGCAGGAGAACTTACCGGACACCACGGGAGAGGGAAAATGAGCACAACTGAGCGGGAAGAAAACCATGGAATCCTCAGAGGGATCCAACAAGGTCCAAACCCCCATAAAACCACAAACACCGGGGTGGGATGTCCAGGAAGGACAGGCTCAACCCCTCCAGGTGATCTCTCCYGCTTCCCTGTGCCTCAATCTGGGCATCCCCAGGGAGCTGTGGGAACGTTCAGAGGAGAACCCCACCASTSAGAAACCCAGGGAGACCAAAAGAACCTGGAAACAGAGCAAGGACACCATAACCACCACCCCAGCCTGCTCTGTGTCCATTCCACTCAMAACCGCCCTCAGATCCTGCAGCATGAAAAACCTTTCCAGGAACAAAGCAGAGGAACCATCTGAGGAGCTGGGAGCCTCCAGCAGCAGCAGCAGGGTTGAAGAGCAGCAGATGAATTTCCATCAGGATTGTCCCTGCTCCTGAGGACACCCCTGCAGGTCCCTTCTGGCTTGGAAATGAACAGGTAAAAATGGTGATTGCTGAAGTCTCTCACTCTTTGAGCCACCTAAAAAATATTCRGATCTTCCTCTGAGGAGCTGCAAAATCAACTGTGATCACTGCAGACGTCACAGTTCCAGGGACAGCTGAAGGGGAGGAACCCAGAGGAATAAAAATTTGGGTTCTTCAGGGCAGTTTTCTACCCAGGCTGAGGCATCACCATCCTCTCCTGTGCCACTGGGTTGTGTTGCACTCTCAGGAGTGAACCCCAAATTTCCATGGGATTGGCAGAAACACGGATGCTCTGGACATGAGRAAACACCTGCCCAGACCTCAGAATTATTCACTCCTCATCTGGGGCTGGGGCTCCTCACTGTGCTGAGCAACCACCACRCAGCAGAGCAGGAGATGATGACCCCACTCCTGTGGGAACACATTCCTGAGCCTCTGGCACAGCCCAGACCCTGGGATTGCTGTGTCCTTCTCCACGAGTGCCTCCCCAGCCCTGAGGAGCAGGAGTTGCTGAGAACCACAGCTCCACTCTGAGCTCCCACAGCTSCAGCCCTGCCCAGGGAACGGGCAAAGGAGCACTGGGGTTGTCCCTGGTCATCTCCTGGGAGGAAACTGCTCCTCATCCAGGCCACCAGAGCCTGTGCTGAGTGCTGCTGGGGCTGCCCCTGGATCCCTGMAGTGTCCTAGGCCAGGCTGGAACACCCTGGGACAGTGAAGATGTCCCTGCCCATGGCAGGGGATGCAATGAGACCGTTTGAAGGTCCCTTCCAACCCAAACCAGTCTTCAATGATGATAAAATTCCAGTAAATCCAATATTTCCTGATGGCTCTCCAAGGGCCACCTGAGCCACCCCAAGCACACAAATCCCYCTGCAGCCTTTCTGCCTCAGGGAAGCTCCAATCCCAGGCTCAAGGTTCCATTCAGGCAACTCCTTCATGGGCATCACAGCAGGAACAGGATTTGGGAGAGGAGTTTCCTTCCAAGCCCTCCAGGGACATCTCCCATTCCATCAGCTCATGCAGGAGACCCCCCCAGATCTGCAAAAACACCTCTGCAGGAATTYCTGTCTTTCTTGGAAAGCTGCAATGGTTTGGGTGGGAAGGGACTTTAAAGCCCACCTTGTTCCACACAAGACAGAAGAAATCCTGGAATAAATCTGAGCCCTGCTCCCTCACACTGTCTGGAATTCTTAGGAYTAGAGATGAAAAAATACACATCAGCTTTTCAAGATCTCACACCAATAATCCACTGTTGAAACATACTCAGATAATAWTAAAACTTGCTATAAAATCATTATATTAAAACTTATAATAAAATTTTACTGGTTACCTCCATTTCCGCACTTGACTATATTATTCAAACATTAAATTTACATTTAAAAAAATCAGGAAGATTAAGATAAATAAATAAAATTTTTCTCCTTATGTTTCAGATTCCTAACAGATCCTTTCTAAAATTCTCTAAAATCTCTCAGTTTTCCAAACATAAAAGCACCTCTGGAAAAATAAACTAAATTTAAATTTCACAGCAAGTTTCTAACAGGCAAATCAAATTAAAGTTCAAACCAATTTCTGGCTATGGAGAAAAAAAATAATGAAGCAAAAAGTATCTGAAGTAAATTATCAGGAATGATCTATGTGAAACCTATGCTAAGAAATTAGGAGGAGTTTAAAACAATAGCAGATGACTTCAAATATTGCCAGTGATTTCTGGAATATATTATAAAAGCAAAAAGATTTGCAGAAATCTATCATATTTAAGATATTACCCAACAATTTCATTCACTATTTTGGCATTAGCATTTGAACAGTGTTTAATGTCTTTTAAATGGTTCGATGTAATGATAGATCTGGAAGACAAAACATTTCTTTCTTACCAGGAAACATGCTGTAAACAACCCTCAATTTATCCTCCCCAAAGAAATGAATGCTTAAAGGATGCCTCTGCCAATGGAAAAAACAACACTAAAATGGTTATTTCGCATCCCAACTTTAACTAAATATTTTTTTCCCTTGACAAGCTGCTTCCATTTAAATGAAGCCAGGCCGAATTTGGTCAATAGTATGGATTGCAGAGAACAAAAAGAACCTTAGACCGTGCTAATGCAGGGATCAGAAAGCAGCAACTTCATTTCAAGGCAGGCAATTATTTAGCAAACTAAGATACAGCAAATAAATCCACGTTTTCCACGGCAAAGCTGCACGGGAGCTTCCGGAGCTGGAATTAAATCTCACTGGCAGAGACCGCGGCGAGGGCAGAACCGGCTGAGGAGAGGAGAGAAACCAAAGGGGGAAAAATGAAATCCTGTGAAGCCCCTCAGCTCTGGGGCCAGAAATAAAAGAAGAACAGCGATAATAAGGATGATAATAATTTWAAAAAGGGCAAGGTGTCCTGCAGGAGGAAGGAGCCGTGTCCCAGGGCCGGGGGAGGCTCATTGTCCCCAGCCCCGGAGCAGCAGGACCCAGCTGAGCATCCGGCCCCGAACGTCCTGCATTGTCCCTCCCAGGCTTTTCAAACCCCGGGATCTGGGAAAAGCACCAACCTTTCCCTACCAGGAGAAGCAAAAAGCTGTTTGCTTCCACTGGTTTGTGGTGGTGTTTTTTTTTTTTTCTCCCTGTTATGTTCTCTCAGGAAGCAAAGCCACGGCAGGTCCACAGCGAGCGCTTTCCTGGGCTGTAAAATTCCCCATTATCCACTTCTGCCTCTTTTGCTGTGGGATTTAAGGATGCCTCCTCCTTGAGACCAGGGATATGTCATCATTTTGTTGGACTACCAGCTCTGACAGCCTTGTCTCTCCCAGTTTGTGCTCACAGTGCTGGGAAAAAGCTGAGAGGAGAAAAAAAAAATCAAGGGGAAAATCCAACTATGACTAAATTCTTCCCTAATTTATTCCTGTTATTTCTCCTGCTGCAAAAATAAACTCTGTACATAAAGAAGAGCCTTAAATTAAGGTCTCTTGCTCCCACTGCATTTTGAAATAAGTTATTTGAATCCCTGGCTGATCTATTTTAACAAATATCATCTCCCGCGTCCATCACTCCTCCTGTCTTTTTGATCTCCTTTTTCCTACTTATCATGTTCTTTATTTGAAACAGATTTTTAACAGATAATCTCCGCCGTTATAACAATATCTTGCTCGCATTTTATTCAAATAATTCTTAAAAACAGCTTAAAAAGCCGTTTGGAATAACATCAAGCTCTCCATCAATCAAACAGCAAAAATTCCG
>JACDOX010000039.1:941760-944754 GCA_014549065.1 Cardinalis cardinalis
GGTTCTCCTGCCCAGCAAATGCCTAAAATACATAAATTCACATAAAATACATAAAATCCCTTCTGAAAAGCAGTTGCTTGAAAAGCTTAATAGCCACATTTTCAAAGTTTCACCTCCTCGACTGTTTTGCATTAAAAAATATATACAATTTCATGGACTACTGCCTTGCCAAATATTCTTTCACAAACCCGATCTGCTTTTTAATTAGAACAGCAAAAAGCATCTTTAAACTTGGCAATCATGGTTTGCTCCCAGTTCAGGGAGACATTTTTGCCTGGAACCACAGGGAATGTGCCCGTTCCAGCCTCCTTCCCTGTGCTCTGACACGTCCATCAGGTTTATTTTGAATTGTCCCTTCACCACTTTGCATTTTGGGTTATAAAACCCCACCATGGAGACCCTCAGAGAGCTCCCCACGCATGGAGGGCTCTTCAACACAAGTTTCTTTTCCAATCCTCTCCTCCAAAAACACATTTAAAATCCAGATGAAATATCCCAAGTCTATTCTCTTAACGGTGTCAGCGACCGTTTTGCAGAGGAAACAAACAAAAAAAAAAAAGTGAAAAATCAGAATATTTCCACCCAGGCAAAACCTTCCCAAGTCTGTAAAAGTGTCAGGAGAATTTGCTTAAAACAGCTTCTAAAAATGGGAGAGGGAATGAGTCCCAGCCTATTATTCAATAACCATGTTTGTGAGGCATCTGCATAATCTAACCATGCATAAATTAGTATGTGTATTACAACAGTTATTTGCATAATAATAGCAAGTTAATAGATGCTTAAAGAGCACAGACCAACACCACCTTTAAATCAGACATGCCTCCAGGCACTGCGAGCTGTAGAGACCAAGATGCAGAGAACAGTCTTCATAAAACATATGAAAACATAAAAAACCACATTCAAATAATTCATTTTTGTCCCTGGACACTTCACTTTTTTCCCCCCTCTCCCCAGAAAGAATAATTGGAGGAACTGCTGAACAGTTTGTTCCTGTGAATTCTAACATCCATCTCGAGAGGAGAATTTCAAGCAATCGCCAAAGCCAGTTCTGGATTTGTTTTGTTCAGAGCTTCGTGGGGTTTTTAAGTGTAAAAAGTAAAATATTCCGTGGTGGTGCAGAGCTCAGCATCCACCCMACCACTGCCACCAGAGATGGAAAGAGTTGTACCAGCAGCTCCAGGTGGAAACTTAGAAAATACCAGTATTTACATCAAATACTAATATTAGGTCCTCTTCAAAGGAAGAATCTGAAGCTCCCTTAAGTATTCCATTCACATTCTATTTTTGAGGAGATTTTAGACCATCATACCATTATTCAAAATTGGAATTAAAAATTAAATTATAAGGAAAGGAGCAGATACACCTTCCTGCTTTAAAAAAAAAATGTTGTAAAGACTGGATTATTTTTTAATCTCCCAACAAAATTAACAAGATTAACATCATCATAATTTTCATTGTCTCCAGGGAAAGGAAACAGAGTTTGGAGAAGAGAATAAGAGGGGGGGCAAAAAAAAAAAAATCAATAGAGACTTCTAAATGACTCCTTCCAGCTCCCACTTTTCAATTTAACAGGACAGATTTATTTGTATGTGGCTCAAATGTTCACAATTGCTCTCTGCACCTTCATACATAGGAATGAATGTCACAGTGGCAAACAGCAGTAATGAACAATCTTACCTGAGGATATGGAAACCTCCCAAGAGCAAGCTGGGAAAGGAAATAATATTTGTCTAGTTATAGAGATTTGCATGGAGGGCACATTTCCTTCAAGTGAGAAAAGTGCTCAACTCTCACGATGGTAGGAATTGGGGAAATGGCAAAAAAGGGATTCTGCAGACACAAAGAGCTGTATTTAGAATGGGCCCCTCACAACCATCACTCCTCATTTYTTTCTGGGGATTTCCCTCAGTGCCACCCTTTGATGCCCAAATTTGGGCACATTTCCTCCMGGAGAGAAAAATTCTCAACTCTCASGAGAAACTGAGAAAATGGCAAAAAGGGGACTCTGCAGACAAAAGGAGCTGGTATTTAGAATGGGCCCCTCACAAGCAGCACCCCTCAGGATTTCTGGGTTTCTCCAGCCCTTTTATTTCCCTCAGTGCCACCCTCTGATGCCCAAATTCGGGCACATTTCCTTCAGGAGAGAAAAGTTCTCATAATGGTAGAAACTGAGAAAATGGCAAAATAGGGATTCTGCAGGCACAAGGAGCTGTATTTAGAATGGGCCCCTCACAACCCTCACCCCTCATTTTCCCCATGATTTCTGGGTTTCTCCAGCCTTGTGTCCCCCTCACAAGGATGCCCAGGTTCCCCAGGAGTGGAAATGAAACCAGTTCAGCCTCAGCAGGGAGGCCAAGGCACTGCCCCTTGCTGGTAATTATCTGTGATGAGCAGGCAGCTCTCAACTCCCAAAGTCCTCCCTTAACTGGCTCAGGGCAGAATCTGGGTTACAGAGCTGAGCTTGGTGTCCCTGTTGGTGACAAACCTGAGTGGGATGTGGGGAGAGCCCACAGCACCCACGGAGAAACCTCATCTTCCCTCCACATCCACTTCTCCAGGATATCAACTCCATTTGCTGCCCCTGCTGCTTTATAAGTTAATTCAGACATTATAAGTTAATTCAGACATTAAGAGTAGTCCCAAAATCAACATTTTTATGGATGTTGTCTAAAAATATTTTACTGGCCATAACTAATAAACATTCCAAGAGAAGTTCTTTGTACTAGGCAGGTTCTCCCACTCTCCAGCCCCAGGAGAGCTCAGCYTTTGGCCTGGGAGCCTCAGCAAAACCAGCAAACTCCTGCCAGATCCTTGGGGAAGACATCACAAACCCAGAGTGGGGCTCAGAGCCCCCACGTGAGACAGATAAAACAATTTCTTTGGGGCTACTSCTAAATGAAGCTTTCACAATATTGAGACTTCAAAACTCTTGTTCAGGGGAGGCCCTGGAGCTGCTCCAGGGCTGGAGCCAGGCTGGGAGAGCTGGGAATGTTC
>JACDOX010000039.1:945064-966595 GCA_014549065.1 Cardinalis cardinalis
GACAGGACACAGGGAATGGCTTCAGAGTAGGAAAGTGGAGATTTAGATGGAAATTGGGAAGGAATTTCTCCCTGTCAGGGTGGGCAGGCCCTGGCACAGGTGCCCAGAGCAGCTGKGGCTGCCCCTGGATCCCTGGAWTGCCCAAGGCCAGGCTGGACAGGGCTGGGAGCAGYCTRGGATAGGGGAAGGTGTCCCTGCCCAGATGATYTTGAAGGTCCCTTTCACCCAAAGCATTTTGGAATTCCCTGATCATTCCCATCTCACTGTCATGGTAGGTCCTGAAAATGCTGCTACAGAGTTCAACAAAGAGCCTTCATTTTCTGTTGTGGGGCTACTAAAACCCATCCTTGACCACCTTCTCCTCTGTTGGGAGCTCCACACTCCTGCCCCAAGCAGAAATCTGAGATCCTGAGGAGCTGCGCTGTTGTGACAGCCTAGAAATAAACACATCAATGCCCAACAGTTTTCCATGAATGGAAGCAGAGTAAGTTCTGATTTTTCACTGAAGAACAGTGAAACACCCCAGACAGAACGAGCAGATAATGATGGTTCTGTGCACAGAGCATCTTCCTGCAGATGTTATGTAGGAAAAACAATCCCTGCCTTGAGGATGACTCCAAACAAAGCATTTCCATTCCCACTGACCACCCCAGGCTCAGCAGGGGCTCCAAGGCAGCAGAAAAAACGGGGAAAAGAGCCAGACACAAGCACAGGGTGAATAAATGAGCACTGAAGGACCCCAAAATGCACCAGCAACAAGTTCTTTGGGGGGATGTTAAAAAATAAACACTTCTCAGTGAAGCTGAGAGCTGAAACACMCAGGGCCAGCTCCTGTGCCACCTCTGCATCCCCTGCACCACCACTGCATCCATCTGCCCAGATTTCCTCCCTGCAACATTGTCAAGGTATTATAAATTAAGAAACTTAGCAAAGAGTCTGTAATCTTCCCCRAAATAGCCTGCAGATATGTCACTGTACTAAATGTGTTTCAGATTTAATGAAGCTTTAATGTCCTTTTTAATTTTGCCTGTTTCTGTATCACCAGGGGTCGAGCGAGGCAATCAGCACTCGAGAGGGTGGTTTGGTTTAAAACTAGGAAAAACTCATTTGCTTATGAGTTGCACTGTATTTTCTTAATTAAATTTACTAAGTAAAACGGTTTAAGTTCAGCCAACCAGTGACCTCTGGGTGTAGATTTAGATTTATAAAAAGTGTCACAGTTAAAGTAAGATTAAAAAAACCCAAAACAACAAGCCAAACAACAAACAGATGAGAGATTCACTAAAGGGATTTTCAAATTATCATTTGTCTCAAGGAAGTCACAGGAACACGAGGAACAAACCCAGTGCAGGAGGGAAAAACCAAAATCTACCAAAGTAACACGCTGTCCAAAACTTCTCTGCATTTAAAGGATCAAACTCCAGAACCTGCAACTCTTTTAAGGKATTTTGACAAAAATACAATATTCCAATTTAAATTAGGTGGGTTTGGGAACTGAGCAGGGTTTTATATCCGGATATTGAAGAAGGAATGCCTGAAATTCAGGGAGCTGCCTCCCATTTCCCCATGGATCCCTTCCCAATGGCTGGATTTGATGATCTTRAGCTCTTTTCCAGCACAAGAACTGTAAAAACCTTAATTTCCAAAAGCCCAGTGACTTGCAATGGCAGATTGCTGCGGAAACAGAAACGAGAGGGGGATCAATCACCAACAAYTGTGCCAGGAAAACACTTTCTCACCCCACTTCACCCCACAGCAGCTCCATGGAGGAGTTTTTTGGGGTGTGGGTGTGTGAGTTTTTAAAACAACTACTTTTTCAAGCTCAGGGGAGCAATTAAAGCAGCTCAGGGAGGTKGTGTCCTGAGAAAGAGCCTCCCCCAAGGCCTGGCCAGGGCATGGATGGGTGGGATGCACCAGCAGMTTTCAAACCAGTACTTGATAAACCGAGAAATAACCCCAGATCATGGAATAACAGAGTTGCAGTGGGYGTGTGTGTACTGTCTTTTACCAAACTATCAAAAATTTTTGGTTTTAAAAATCAAAATTTCAAATGATTCAGTGTTGATTCAGGAAGAACCTCTGGACTGAGCACCAGAAGTAGGGGTGGAAAGCAACTAAAACCTGCTCTCAAACACTCTTAAGGTGCAGCTAATGAACCCAGAATTCAAATCACTTGTTGAAATAATGTAATTTGCCATTTTAGAACTGAAAAGGGAAATCAGAAATCCCTCCCTTACACATCACTTCCTCCAGCTCACTTCTTCCTTGCCCGCTGCACATTGTGAACAAAATTACAGCAGCAGCTCTGTCTGGATCCTGCTTGGAAAGTGGCTGAGGGAAGGAAGTTCAAAACATATTTTTAGGACACTCAGGCAATAAAGTTTCCCACTTAGATTATTGTCGATGTTGTGCAAGTTGTTTTTTAATTTACAGTTACACTGGAGAGCAGGGGATGCTTTTATTCTTAATTTAGGCACATTCCATGTTTCTCAGCATAACTGCAAATTGAAAATAAGCGCTGGCAATATCRCCAGCGATGGAGCTGAAGGAGGACTTTATAGTCTGAAATGTTCTAAAATTTGTTCTTAATTACCTCGTGCACATTTTACACAATTAAATTTCCATCCCAGGATTTTGCATTTAGATTGTGCACTGCAGTTAAACCCTCATTTTCTGGAAAAGCAGCCGCCACTCCGCCGCGCTCAAACTTTCAAAAGCAGACTTAACTACTGGATAACACAAAATTCCCCAGGTGAAATTCCATTCCAAGACCAATTTATACATTCCTAGATAGACSKGCTTCAAATCACCTGAAACTCTGCAGGGTACGGACCCTAATAAATATTAAATACCTCAAAAACTACTCCAAGATTTTTCTTCTCCTCCTAWTATCAATTCTGCTGTCCTCTTATTGCAGAGGGTTTTTTGAAAGAAAAAAAAAAATCCAAAAGGATATAACAGCAATTTAGCAGAGTTAAAGTGCTTCTGAGGTTAAACTGACAACAAAGAGGAACAGAAACACAAAGCATCTTGAAGTAGGGTTTCAATTAAATGTGCAGGATTTAGTAATGCAGGGCCCCGACAAAAAAAAAAAAAAAAAAAAAAAAAAGAGTTACAAATTAATTTAATCTTCTGCCTATAGTTTGCAGCTGCACTCCAAAGCGTCTGGGGCTTAAGAACAAAGCCTTGCAAGGCCTGGGAGTGAGGAAAGCTTCAATTTTTAATGTATAAGGCCATTAGCTGATAACTTGTGGAATCTGCGACCCCTGCGGAGGGGCAGGAGCGCGGCGCAGACGGATGAAGTGACAGATTTGTTGTTGGTGGCCAGGGCTGGGAGGGGGGAAGGTTATTACCACCACCAGAAAAATGCCCTAATAACCTTTGGGACATTCCTTGGCTTGAGCAGATGAGTTCCAGCTCCGTCTCGGAGTCAAAAAAAAAAAWAAATTAAAAATCAAAGCTTAATTCGCCTTAATTAAAGATAATTAGTTTCACTTTGATTTCTTTTAAATATGAACTACAGCAAATGCAGTGCCAGCTCAAGGCTGCAGACAATCAGGGTTAAATTGCACATTTCTGCCTGGCCACAAATCCTGGATATTAGCAGCCTTTTACTGCTGCATCTTCAAAGGTGACACCGGGAATGGCAGCGCCTTTTCCCAAGGGACAAAGGTGGGCCAGGGCTTTCCAGGGAAATTGTCAGGAGCAAAATCTCCACAAGTGCTCCAGGAGGGTTAATTTGATTCCTTGCTCCAGCAGAGAGGCTTCCTGCTTGGCTGTTTGCTGGGTTTAAATTCGGTACAAAAAGGGAGAAATGGGTTAAATGTGGCTGTGCTGGTGGAAACACAGCTCAGCTTCTGCTCTCCTCCAGCTCTGCTGGAGCGAGGGCTCACCTGCCAGGACAGCCATTAAATCATGGGAAAAGGCCTCATTTTTTGACTCTTTAAAAGTAGAAGGAACTACAGAGTAAGAATAGGAAACAATACATAGAGTGATAGAATCCTGCAATGGTTTGGTGGGAAGGGACCTTTTGAAGATCCTCTAATCCAACCTACCATGAGCAGGGACASYTTCCACCATCCCAGGCTGCTCCAAGYCCTGTCCAACCTGGCCAGGGACATTCCAGGCATGCAGGGACAGCCACAGCTTCTGTGCCAGGGCCTCACTTACACATAAAAATATACATAACCTATTCTGTTCTATACATTAAATAACCTTACATATAAAAYACACATTCCAAACACCCACAGCTGATGCCATGCCTTAATTGCCCCCTCACCCCTCAGCCTGGGTGGAGAAGTGGATTATTTATTTCCCTGCCCACAGCGGCCTAGGAGCAATTGCTGAGCAACAATGATCCATCGAGGTCTCAACCCGTGCAAACTGTACCTAAACTTCCACTTTATTGCAGCTTAGTTCACAATCTTCACCTAATATAGGGTTACATCCCAGAGCAGCAGGCGGATAAATCATCCTGGAATATTACTCTGGCTAAGTTTAGCTGGGAGTGGAGCATATGTGCTTCCGAGTCACTGAAGCACAGGCCCATAAAATACACTAATTACTGGAAGTTCTGGTCACTGAGTGATTGATAGCGCTCTGCCAGGCAACTTCCCCGGCTGCAGCTCGTGTGAGGGGCCTCCCCCAGCACACAGCAATTATTAATTCATGGCCCAACCCTCGGGCACTGCTCCCTCCACTCCCAGTCCCACCAGCAGCAGGCCGGACATGGTCTGTCCCCACCCCGGTGCGCGATGGAGGTGGGAGAGGAACCACAGGGAACGGGCTCTGCTTGGAGAAACCACCCCAAACAGCTCCAGGGAATGAAATAATCAAAATACAGGCCAGCTTTTTTGCCCGAGAAGGAGTTTGTGAAGTGCATCATTCCACGTGGAACGGCTGAGACTCCATAAATATTCCTCAATAAGGAGGATTCGGGCTGCTGAGCGGGCTGGGCACGTGACAGATCCTTGTGCCTGGCTGAGCACGAGGAGTTGTCACCAAGTCACCAACATCACAGCACTAGGGTCCCTAAAACCTGACAGCAACCAGGTGAGGCTCCTTCCAATAACAYCAACAACAAAAAGCTTTTTTTACATCCCTGTTTTCCTTAATCCTTAAAGGAAGGTGTTACCTTTCCCCACCTCGAGGCTGTTTCTTCATGACCTATACAAAAATTAGGCTGTACCACCAAGATTTGGGGTTCAGATTCTTCCTTCACCACGTCCAATCACAGAATCCTTTATGCTGCAGAAGACCTTGAAGAGCATCAAGTGCAACTATTGCCACCACCAGACCCTGTCCCAGAGCACCACAGCTGCAGCCCTGGCTCGGGTGAGGGGTGACCTGATCAGAGAGCACCCCCAGAGCACTGCAACCCTGCAGAGCCTCCCTCAGGTGGGCTCACAGTCCTGACCCAGAACCACTCTCACTGCCAGGCTGCTGAGAGGTAACTGAGCCCACATCTCAGGCTGCTCAGMAGGAGATTTGAAACCTGCCCTCCTTGACAAAATCTTGACTCCAGTTTTATGCAAACATCCTCGAGACTGAAGAGCTTTTAGAGAACCACCTCCAAGCACGGCTGCCTTCCTTGGAGCACCCTCTTGCAGCACCTTCCTCCTCCTCTCCGTGGGCTGAGTGAGCTCTTCTGCAGCTCCCTCTGTGCCCCCAGCCCCAGTGGGATGAAGGGTCTGAGCTCAGCACTCTGACAGCGCTCAGCTGTGCCTGAAGTGCCAAGCAAGGCACATTTGTTGGGTAATTCCTGATTTTCCTCTGTCTGGGAATGCACAGCTGAAAAYGCCTGATGGCTTCTTAAGAGATTGCTAAGAACCCTTGAGAGCTCCTGCAAATACAGCTACTGAGAACTCTGGTCACCAGACACTTAAAATCCTCAGTCTGCGAGTTTTAAGAACTAATATTAAAGAACTAATACTAAGAACTAATATATAAGAACAATTATTAAAACTGATGCACAAATTCCTTTTCTCTGGGGGASACAACAGAGAATTTTCTCTCTAATTTTCAGAGGAGACCTGGAACACAGAGGGCAGTGGAAAGCAGAGACCAGGAAGTGACACAGAAAGAGGAGCAAAAAGCCAAACCCAGGAGCTTCTGCCTCCAAAATTYACCTGGTTTTGGGTATTAGCAAATTGCTTTCACTTCCCGAATTTAAATGTAACACCAACTCAGTCTGGAGATAAAATGATAAATATCACAGACTCCCAGGATGAGGTGGCTTGGGAAGGACCTTRAGGTTCACTTCCCAAGGGCAGGGAACCTTCCAGCACCCCAGGCTGCTCCAGACCCAYCCAACCAGCCTTGCTGCTGCTATTAAACCCCAGGCAGATGGATTTTATCCTCCCTTGGATGTTTTAAAGTTCACTTGTGGATTACAGCTAGGACCAGAGTCATATTGGAGAGTAACAAGAAATATTGGGCAATTTAATTTCTCCTCCCGTGCAGGACACGGCTCTTGGAGAGAGGGAATGGGTTCCAGAGCTCAGCCAGCCCCAGCCCAGCCTGGATGTGTTTTATGGCTGAGTTATAAACCCTGAAAAACAGCTTTTAGAAATGAAAATGCTGACACAGTGGTCAGTGTAGTGACAGCAGTGGCACGGGTTTAAATTGAACTTGCTTTGTCAAGCCAAGAGCACTTAAATAAAACACGGGGAAACCTCATGGAAACACACAAACTATTTGTGGTGGAACACTTCTGAACAGTTTTTCTGGGTTAGGGATTAAATTCCATTCCCTTCAGAAATATCCTGAAGAAAGAAAGGCAAACTCAAAAAAAAAAAAGAAGTAACAAAAAAGATGATGATAATAATGATTGTAGAAATAATCTATAATAATGATGATTATATACCTGTATAGCTAGTTTCATTGTATTTTAACTTAATTTTTAATTTATTTTTTTATTTTAGAGGGGGTGACTGAGCACCCTCAGACCCCTCCTGCCTCAAAGGGAACAYGAACACTCCCCATTTCTCAAAGCTTACCCAGGACTCCCATCCCAGACTTTCCCCTCTCTCCTCCCAACTTTTCTGGGGCAGTTTCCTCAACCTCCCAAACAACACTCCCACTCCTCATCACACACAGCTTTGCAGCAAAGAAATTCCAGAGCTTTAAAGGGCTCAGAAGAGCATTAAAGAAAATGAGAAGATTTACTGACAATGTTACATCCTCACCTGCCAGCACAGCCCTTGCTGCCTCGATCCCACCTGATATTTCTCTAAAATCAACGTGCTGCTAACAGCCAGGTGTGGGGTTGGAGCACCACTTCACTGAGTGCAGATGATTTTAAATCCTGCAGCAAACACCAGCAAAACTCCCCTTTTTAACAGCAACAAGAGTGTCTCCACTCCCAATCCCCACGTCAATAGGGTGTTACTTTAATGACAGCGACCTTGTGTGGCTCTTGGAGCACCTTCTTCACCTTTCTGGAGGCATTTTTCTAAGGCACTGTCCTTGTTTTTCATCATTTAACATCACTCAGAGCACTTCAATCAAGCTGCTGCTGGTGGGAGAGGTCTCAGAGGAGCAGCTGACAAACCAATTAACAAAGCACCCAGACCCAAACTGGATCCTGCACATCTGGCTCAGGAGAAACCCCTGGGAAGTGAGGGAGAGGAAAGCTGGGAAGGTGTAAAACCAGAGGAGGGAATGCAAATGAAAGGAGTTTTACCAATAAAATTCAGCCTGCACGTGGAATTGATGAGCAGCCAAGTTGGTCACTAACAACCCTAAAATAAACTCCAAATATCTTGTGGTGATCACTGAGCTGCTGGGGCACAGCTTTTARTTCAGCAAAGGAACTGGGAAATGCTTTATTTATAAATTCCTGTGTTAATATCACTCTTTTTATCACCCACAAAGTCTCCCTGGAGTACAACCTCAGCCCTTTTTTGGCTAGAGTTACTGACAGAGTCTATGAATTTGGTCTGTATCTCTCCCAAAGTCCTGAGGGAGGGCTCTCCAGCACCACAAACCATTCAAATGTGCACTGAAACAAATGAAGGGCCCTYCCTCCATCCCTCCCCTGGGACACATCAAATTGTGCCACCCTGCCACCCAGGGCTGGTGGCTCCAGTGACACTGATTTCTCCAGTGACACTGATTTACCACATCTGCCAGCACTGACCCAGCACCCACCAGCTACATTCTGGTTAAAGGGGTTCTGGCAAGGAATTTACAGTGTGAAAATGTAAAATTGGTTCAATTTTGGGCTGCAAAATGTGAAATGTGCCAAGATGCAGAGGGCCAGCACTGAGACTGCTCAGCTTCACCTTGGGTTAAAAATATTGGTTACAGCTCACTTAAAGGTATGACCAGCTTCATCTTAATAAAAGGAAAAAGAGAGGGGAAAGAGAAGGGAAAGAGAAGGGAAAGAGAAGGGAAAGAGAAGGGAAAGAGAAGGGAAAGAGAAGGGAAAGAGAAGGGAAAGAGAAGGGAAACAAAAAAAGGCAAAAGGAAAAAGGCAAAAGGAAAAAGGCAAAAGGAAAAAGGCAAAAGGAAAGCCTCCACACACCAGGCCCTACCTCCTACCCCAACAAGGAGTTTTATTTAAGACCTCAAATGAACAAACCCATTCTAAATACAGCCCAAATTAGCAACAGGTGAAAGCACATGAATATACAGGGAACTCAAGGAATAAACCAAGGTTAAATTGAAGTATTTTGATGCCATTTTTGATGTAAGAGTTAATGTGAGAGCTCTCTGCRTACCTCCATGAAGGAAATGCCCAGGCTCCAAACATCCGAGTGAATCCCGTACTGCTCCCCCGAAATCCTCTCAGGCTGTGGAGAAAAGCAGAGGAACAACTCCTGAGCCCTGCAGGCACACAGGGATCCTGCTCCAAGGGCAAGGCATGGGAAAAATCCAGGGCAAGGGATGGGAAAAATCCCAGGGTCCTGGAATGTTCTGAGCTGGGAGGGATCAAGTTCCAGCTCCTATCTCCACACAGGYGTCCCAAAATCCCACCCTGGGAGCATTGTCCAAACACTCTGGAGCTCCCCCATTCCCTGGGGAGGCTGGGCTGWGCCCCAACACCCTCTGGGGGAGGAAACTTTTCCTAAAATCCAATTAAAGCTGTCCTGGCCCTGCTCCAGCCCTCCCCTGGGCTCTGTCACTGACCCCAGAGCAGAGACTGGAGCTGCCCCGTGGGAAGTGGAGACACCAAAAACCACCAAGATGCTTCAAAGCCTCCCTGGCAGGGAGCAAAGCCAGGAAAATTCAGGAATTCTTCAGGCGAATCTGGGTCCATGCACCTTGCAAGGCTGGCCTTGGATTTGTGTTGGGATTGTTCAATCCAAGGGAAAAGCCAAGGGCTCGTGCACGTGAGCAAAGCACAAGGTCAAGTTGAGAGAATCCAATTTTCCACTTYCCTCCCCAAATCCAGGCAGCACAGCAAGGAAAAAAATTCCCAGTGTGGAGTCCAGAGGTTGGGGAACAACCACAGTTAAAAAGCCAAGCTACTGAAGCCAAAAGAATCACCACACGGTGGCAACTTTATTTTATATACTTCTTAATTTTGGGCTTTTTGACCTGTAGGGAAAAAAAAAAAGAAAAAAAGCCCCTGCTCCAAACTATTAATAGCAGGTTTAATGCTTCATGAAATGGAGTGCTGTAAAAAATATCTGCTGGTTTTTACTTGAAAGCTACAATTTAAGCATTTCCAAGGTCAAGTACAGCATGAAATGCAACAATAAAAGGCTCCCTGAGACTGCTCTCCCCACTGTGCTGTTAATGCACCTGTCTGGGCCAGCCACCTACAAAGGATTTTCACTCTTTAATAATCCAGAGACCTCTGTTAGAAAACAAACTCCCAAATTAGTGCCACTCCAATGTGTTTTTGGATGTTTACCCCGTGCTGCTACTCCCAGGTCAGGAGCTTTTATCGCAGCGTGAATGTTAAATAAAAACCACACTGCTGCCCACATTCCCTCTGAAGACAACCTTCCAAAACCCCCCAAAAATCCCCACAATTTCACCAAACTGACCAAATCTCACTTGGGAGTGATCCTAAAATCTTATTGTTTTTTAATTCATTGAGTATAATTAATGTGGGTCAGCACATTTAGAAATGTTTGCAACAGCATCGTGAGATTTTTTTAAGCTGATAAATTTTTAGACTCACATATTGTTATAGTGATGCATTTTTATACTAACAAATATCCTCACAAAGGTGCAGATGTGCAGCCAAGAGTAATTTTATAATGTGACATGGGATGTGCTAACCTGGCCCAAGCAAGGCGCCAACACCCACCCCATTTTTTAGACCCTTCCCGTGCCACCAAATGAGATTTATAATTCACATTAAGCAATATTAAATTGTGTATTCTTAAAGTTCAAGCTCTAAACAGCAAGTTCCAGTGAGGAATTGTGGGTTCATAAAAGATAAGGGCCAAGAAATCAGCTTTTTAAACAAAAGATGGATTTAAAAGTACAGAAAAGAAGAGGAAAATAGGAATAACAGATGCATCAGGGGTGCAACACATGGATCACTCTAAATACACAGCACAAGGTATTTTCTCTTAAAAATTTCTAGAACTGATTATTTTTTAATCCAATTTTTTTTTCTAGATAAAATGCTGATGAAATGATTTTAAGAAAATGTGTTTTGGTTGGAAATTCTAATTTCTCAGTCAAAAAGCCTTTTTTGTTTTCAAAAAAACCCCCAAAAAATCAAAAAGCTTCTTTTTTTTCAGAGAAAACCTCAATTTTTTCAAGAGTTTCAAATTCACTGCCAGGCTGTCAAGTGGGTGAAGCAAAGCTTATGACCTTCATTATTTTTTTGAGGGCTTGTCTGGAAATTTGATGACAAACAAACGACTCAATCAAGAAGCAAAGTGATTTTAACACAGAAAATCAGATCGAGCACATTTTGAGCTTAAACTTCTGTTTCACAATCAAGAGATGGAGGCATCACATCCATCCAGAAAGGCAAAAAAAGCAATTTATTTAATGCACACCTGGGAAAGAGAACTGTAATCTTGGTTTGGGCACTAAAAGCATAATACAATTTAATTCTCAGCCCTGCTTAAGACCAGTTTGAAGCAACAGCTGAGCTGGAAAAGTTGATTAATTTGAAGCTGTTTCTTTGTCTGCATCTCTGTGTTCCAGCTCTTTTTTTATCTCTATTTTTTATTTAAAAACCTCCATTTTTCTGCTATTCTGAAGTATTTCTTTTATGCTGTTTCTGAGTGTTCTGATGACACAGGACAGCCCAAGTCTTTCTAGGATGGTGACTTGAGCCTTTCAGAAGCCACACAATGAGCTTGAGTGGAAAAGCACTTAGCAAATAAATGGGAACCCTGACAAGAAAATCAGAAAAAAATACCTGAAAGCGATTAAAGGTCATGGATTTCTCCCTCCCCTTCTCTGAGGTTTGAAAAACAGGAGCACCAACCACTTTGTGCTGTTTATATTTTTATTTTAAACCAACAGAGCACTTCTCTTCTCAGCAATATCAGGAGCAGTTTGCTCAAASGACTTTATTGGCCAAAATAAGAGTTCAGAAAGTGCTTTAAAAACTGAGGCAGTGGAGTTTTCACATCTGAAATGGGGAATTGAAAAGGATCCAGTGGATCTGATTGGAAATCCATTCTGATTTGTGCAGAAAATCCACTCTGATTTGCTCAGGCTGGCCCTTGGCAGCTCTGAACCCAAACCCTGCCCCAAATGATGCATCCTTAGCAATGTGCTAAAAATAAAAAATCTAAAAAAAAAGGGAATTTAGGGGCTTTAATGCACAGGAACAGGACAAAAGTGGTCTCGTGTTAACAAAGACTGACCAAAATTTGTAGAGAGAAGTGGAAGTACTGATGACTTTCTTTAGCTAAAAAACTTACACTTAAATGCCCTGATGCTGTAAATCCCAATGTTTTTAGGTTCAGATTTCCATGGGGCGTTTAGGAACGCCCATCAACCTCTGCTCAACGCTCCCCTAAACTCCAGCACTCCCAAARCCTGGATGGTTTGGGGCTGTCAGTGATCTGCAGAGAGCCACAAGCAGTGAGTGAAAAACTGGGTTTTTTTCAATGTCCAACTGGCTCTCTCTGTTCCCAGTTGTCACAAGGAGCAAAACCAACAGAAAATGTATTTCAAAAAGACCACTTTTCCACTGTTCCTCCTCCCTCTCAGCAAGAAGTAGAGCTGTCCCACAGAATGAAGACAGGGGGTGAGAAGAGATGGAGATTTGAGGATTGATTTAGGGTATCTCCTGCACTGAACAGAACAAGAGTGAGGGCAAATCATTCCATTGAAATGTTATTCCTGCACCACTCCACTTACCGCCATGTAAGCATTTGTTCCAACATACGTCTTGGCTATGGAATTCACCAGCTATCAGACAAAACAGGCTGTTAGAACAATATAAAGATAATGTGGAAATAAAATGGGCAATTATTCCTCATTTAACCTACAATCATCATCCCTATAAATCAACTAAAAATTATGTAAAAAAGGGAAGGGATTTATCYGCCAAGGCGTTAAAAATGATTAAATCTCGCCTGGGTTGGGGAATGAGGATTCCAATTTAAGCAAGCACTGCATTACAGTTTATGGCAGATAACCTTAAACAATTGTGTTAAACAGGATGCTGCTTGTTTTAGTACCCCAAACCAGTCTGATATAAAAAGTGAATTAGGAGGAAGCGGGATTGAGCACACTCATTTTKCAGTCAGATGTGAATAAAGCCCCAATTCATCCCTTAAACACTGGAGGGACAACAGAGCCTGCCAGCCCATAATACAAGGCTGACCTTCTCTTTGGGCCTCGTGTTTGGCTGAGAGGAAAAGGTGCTGAAATTCAAATCAACAGCACAGCGAGCTCATGGGTCACTAGCAGAGAAGTCCTCCAGGGAGGCCCAAAATGGAAATTAATTAAAATTTGTGCTGCACATTGTCAAAGCCCACCACTATTGTTGCTCCCAATATTAATTTTTATTGTGGGCCAGTTGGGCTCCCCAGACACGTCTCTTGCTCTGCCCTCCCTTTTGTCTGGGCAAAAGGCTCCCAGATCAAAGCTGCATTTCAATGAAGTTTGCTATTCGTAAGTAGTAATTACAATATCAGCAGTTTTTACTGTCATTAAACAATGAACAATCATATTCAGATGGAGGAAAAGTCGCCCAGAGATTAAAAATGAAAAGGGCTGTCCCAGCAGAGAGGGGGCTGCTGTGGGGCTGCCAGGTGATTTGGACACCAGGAGGGGAAYGGGGGGAGATGCAAAGGGGGGATTTACCTGGGTGCTGACCCCAAAGTCACAGAGCTTCACCTGGCCCCGGGTGTTCACCAGCATATTGGAGGGCTTCACATCTGTTTGGGGGAAAAACTGCATTATCCACGTTATCCTGGATAATAAATACACCATTTGTAGACAAGATCCTCCATTGGAAGGGAGCCACATCCAAATCCAGCTGCTGGCCTTGCACAGGACAACCCCAAACATCCAGGGAGCACTGGCATGGGGGCTTTTGATGGGAAATATTACAAATACCTATTTCAAATGCAGTCAGCAGCACAGATAAAATTCCATATATATRAAAATATATATAAAATACATCATCTCCACACAGATATGAGATGGTATTTACAGAGATGACTTCATACAATACTAAACATCCACATTATTAAATCTGCAGGTGACACCAATCTGGAATCTGGAACCAAGTGCACTGATGGRCAGGAAAACAACTCACAGGGATTTTGACAAACTGGAAAATCAGCCTGAAAAAAAGGATGGAATTACATAGGGATAGATGGAATTACTGCATTTGGACAGGGATTCATCCTGAACTCACAGGGATTTCACCAAATYGCAAAATCAGCCTGAAATAAAGACGGAATTCCATAAATAAACCATCAATGTCCATTCCAAAACCAGRTGATCAGTGCAGATACCCTGATGCTGCCTGCTCCTGCTGCCACAGGAAGTTGGTGCACGGCTGTAAAATAAAATCAGCTGGGAACAAACTCAGCCTCCAGCCTGGCTCTAGTGCAGGAAACACTGAACATCTTTGCAGTGCCAGGGATGCCAGTGGGGGAGCAGAACGTGCCCGTTACAGCCTGGCTCAAACATGGGAAGATKAGAGCCTGGCTTTGCCTAATCACTGCCTTCTTCTGTCAAAATGGATTAAAGGCAGCAGCTTGAATCAGTGCCTCCCCTCAAAGTGAGCACTGGTTGGGGGCAGATGGATGAAACCCAACTAGAAAAGAACCTAATTTTGTTTATCATTAGGTTTGCCTTGCTCTAGCAGCTGTTTGCTGGTGGAACAGGAGCTGCCTTAATTTGTCTCTGCGATGTAGAAATGCAGAACCTCAATTAAGAAGCTGATTAAAGCTCGCCTCTGTTTGAGCTAAAAATCCAGATTAAAAATGGGAGCACCCAATAGTTCCTGCAGACCCCAGGTGGATCAGTACTTTGTAAGTGAGGTATCAACACTGCTGGCACTGTAATTCCTGCAAATCCTGTAATTTCCCCCCAAAAACCCCACTCCTGGGCATGCAGAGGCTCAGTTTGTGTTTGCTCATCTCCATCTTTAGGAATTCCACCCACGTGCTGCACTTTTGATGGAGTTTTGCCTCCCCTGGAGCTGAGTGACTTTGCTAAATCCAAGCAGACGTGCTGAGCACACCAGAGGCTCTCTCCTGAATCCTGAACAAGGTGCACAATGATCCTGTCTCACCTTCTCCCTAGAAAGATGGAGCTGGGCTTGGCTGGGGTGGAATGAGGCCAGCCCCAGGAGCACACAGGGAATGCTGCTATCTACCCCAGGGTGTCCAGCTGCTCCCAACTTTTAGGGGAAAACTGAGTCTGACCAGTTCTGCTTCTAGCTGCAACAAAAAGGATCCTGAAATCCCCCCACAAACAAAGCTGAAAACATGGGAAAATCCTAAAATGAGAAAGCCCTGGGAAATTGGCCCCTCAAGGATGGGCAGGGGAGGTGGGGACCCTGCAGAGCAAGGGGCAGTCACACAAACCCTGCAGGGGCAAACCCAAGCTGTCCTTCCAGCAGGACCAAACACCACAAAATCAGGGAATTAACTCAAATATTTGCTGTGCTTTTCAGTGGCTGTGCTCATGTCCTCCGAAAGGAAAGGAAGTGAGAGCCCTGCACAAARTATCTGCTGCTGAGAGCAGGGAGACAATCAGCTCATCAGCAAATCAGCCCCCTGGTCTCATCACCCACTTCAGTTAATGGGTTAAATATTTTTTGGGTTTGGGAAACAAGTGTGCATAAATAATGTTCTGCACCATCTGCTTGTGATTAATATTAGTGTTGAGAAGTGAAAGAATTTAAACAAGAGCCAAAAGGGGTCATTATGCTCCCATTACCAGGGCTTGCTTAATACAAATGATTTCTATGAAGCATCATTATAGAGGATGAACAAGTTCTCCTGGTGATGGAGCTGCCTGAGTAGTTTCACCTCTCTGCAAACAAACAGGACCTCCAAGCTCTTGCTCACCAGTAAATAGAACCATCAGAGGTTCAGCTTTTTGAACACCAAACATTTCACTCCTTGGTGGCATTGAAAAGCAAACAGATTCACGATTGTGTGAGGGGAAAAAAAGRAAAAAAACAAAGCCCTGAGATGCTTTTAAAGCTGTCTCTTGACTTCTGCTGGCTTTTAAAAACAGCAAACAGCAACAGGCTGGGTTCAAGGAAGGCAGCAGCGTGGTTTGGCAGAGGCCAAGATTAAGTTTTTTTTAAAATAAGCCTTAAGTGGTCCATGAGTGGGCAAGCTTTACATACAGGCATAAATAAATGCATGGAAACCCAGAATGTGTGCTCAGCTTTACATACAGACATAAATAAATGCATGGAAACACAGAATGTGTGCTCAGCTTTACATACAGGCATAAATAAATGCATGGAAACACAGAATGTGTGCTCAGCTTTACATACAGACATAAATAAATGCATGGAAACCCAGAATCCTGGCATGGCCGGGGCAGGAGGGGACCTTAAAGCTCATCCTGTCCCCCCTGCCATRGGCAGGGACAGCTTCCACAAYCCCAGGCTGGTAAATCCCCAAACACCCCTGGGTTTGTGTCTGTGCTCCATTGGGTGGCCCTAATGCTGATTATATCCCTCAGAAATAAAACAGGAAAGGGGGGAAGATGCAAATGCRCAGCTCTGGACATCTCTGCTGAAATCCTCAGCAAACAATCAGATGGGTTTTTACCTTTAACAAAAGCTTTGGCCAAATTCTGCCTGCCCAGAGGTGTGGCTTGCTCACCCCAAGCCTTTCAAAAAGCTTGGATTTAATGATCTTAAAGGTTTTACCCCAATCTTAATCTTTCCACAATTCCATGGCTTATGAAAAGCAAAAGCAAATTCTATCTACAGCGTTTTGACATAATAATAACAGCAACATTATTATTATTATTATTATAATAATAACAATAGTAATGGTGAGAAGACGGGAATGCTCCTCCAGTGCCTGTCCCTCCCAGCCAGAACAAAGAGGAGTGGAATATCCTCGGATTTCTGATGTCCTGGGGGAAAAGGAGATGGTCTGAGTGATGCACAGACCTCCTCCTGCCACAGAGCACATCTCCAGATCCTCARTTCTCCCTCACTTCAAACCAGCAACACTTCCAGAACTTCTATTCAAAAACCTAACCAGGAACTGAGGTGCCCAAACCACAAAATAAATAAATATTTGTAAAATATATATAAATAGCCCCAGTATTCAGAGAGCCAAGCCACCAATCCAGCTCAGTACAATTAAACACAAGTGGGTAACATTGATTTCCTGCAATTCCTTTAAGAAGCAGGTGTGAACAAAGCAAAGCACAGCAGATAAAATGCACACGGTCTATACTTATTCTTGAACTTAACAGATTCTGGTTTGTCTTTAGACAAACTTTGACTTTGTACATGATTAGACTTGTTTAATTGCTAATTCTGTTTTAAATCTAAGTTAATTTCTCATTACCCTTCCATTTCTACTTCTTATGCTGTGGGGAAAAGAGCACACTTATCATTGGGACATTCTCACATCTTCCAAGGAAGTGGTGGAGGTGTTAATCTTATGTTTATGTTTGATGTGGGTGTGATGACTCCAGCTCGGGTTTATTAATATGCACGGCTATCACCTCATTAGTTGTGAGCTTTGTTTTGAAGTGAAGCTGGAATATTTGCTGAGATGTCTGATCTGCAATAAAAGACGTGCTCATTGTTTGTTTCCTGCTCTCCAATTCCCTGCTCCAGCCCACAGCTCTGCCCTGGGACTGCTGCAGCCCTTCCTTGGAAATTCCTGCTCTGCCCTGGGTGACACTRCAGGAAAATCAGGAGCCAGAACTCCTCCTTTTACCTCTGGGCATCAAAACCAGGAGAGAGCTGAAGGACATCACCTGCAGAAATAATCACMTGCCTGCCATTCCATCCCTCTGTCCCTGCTTTGGAGAGACAGAAATTCACATTTTCTGTAGCCCAACAATGGGCAAAATAATACAATTCTGAACCTGGCACTCCAGGACATCACCTGAAGAAATAATCACCATTATTTCTGCCATTCCATCCCTCTGTCCCTGCTTTGGAGAGACAGAAATTCACAYTTTCTGCAGCCCAACAATGGCAGGATGAAAAGAGCAGAAATCACCTGGAGCAGGCACAGGATGCAGCAAATGGAAAGAAAGGGAAGSGAGGATGAAGTGGAAGAGGTTATTAAGAGATTTTCTTGGTTTCTGGCCTTTTGCAAGGGGACAAATCGTTCCACCCTTTGGCCTTCATGGTTTCTAGCAGCCCAGCAAGGGCAGGTGAAYTAAAGATCCACTGAGATGCTCCTTCCTCAGGAGGGACCTGGGTTACTGCTCCAGGATCAGGGAACAGATGTGGGAATGCACAGCAACACCAGGGAGCAGAGCAGCTACCTCCTACCTCCAGACTCCTTGGAAACATTAAAAATTGAATGAGTTTTCCCTTTTTTTTTTTTTTCCTTTTTTTTTGGAAGTTTGGTGTAGGGGGAATGGGCTTCTCTGTTCTTTAAACAGCATTTCCCACATTGTTTTTGAAGTTTTGGTGGATCTGAAATAATTTTTCGAAACAGACACACTATAAGCAAAATTTAACACTAAAAAGCAAGGAATAAATGAGAAGTTAAAAAAAAACCAAACCAAATTAGCTGCAGGGAAGAGAATAAACAGCAAAATCCCCAAACTGACTTCTGTCCAAGCAGGTTTAAAGCCTTTCCCTGTCCCCGACCACGGTAGGGGACATGATTTCACAGATCTGAGCCCCCAGCAACACTTGTGGCTGTCACCTGAGATTTCTGAAGCACCAGAGACAATTCATTGCCTATTTTCTGTTTCCACTACCATCAAACATCTCATTTCCACGCTGATTTTTTCCACTGGGCACTTGTTTGCAGCCCTAAGCTTCTAAATCCCTGTAAAATTCATTCCTCTCCTCAGTCCTTTTCTTTTCAGGGGAGGAGGGAGGGCAATAAAAGAGCAATAAAAATATTTTACAAGAAAGTGTGCAGGGTTAATGAGTGAGATTCATTCTGCACCACCCCACTGGACTCAAAGCAGATGATTGCTTGGTCTTTGGAGAAAGTGATGTTAAAATTCCATTGGAAAACAGAAGACATYTGCTACTCACCTCTGTGTAAAATCTTCAGACTCCACAAATAGGTCAGGCCTTTCACAACCTTTAGGTAAAAGAAAGAAAAAAAATCACATTTTAGGGATTCCTGATAGGAAAAACTCCCCATTTCAGCTGGGGTGGGAGATCAGAGAAGCCAAGTGYAAGAATGAAGCAGGAGCAGGAAAAGGGGAGACCCCACCTCCCTCCCAGGTGAGCCCCTGCTAAAAACCTGCAGCAGGTYCTTTATTAATGCACAAATTCACAATGCACACATTCATTTCTTGCCAGGAGCTGTAAGCTGAACTCAGCTGAGCTCACACTGAATCCCTTCAGGCATCTCAGTGGATCTTTAATTCACCTGCCCTTGCTGGGCTGCTAGAAACCATGAAGGCCAAAGGATGGAACGATTTGTCCTCTTGCAAAAGGCCAAGAAAATCTCTTAACAACCTCTTCCACTTCATCCTCCCTTCCCTTTCTTCCATCTGCTGCACCCTGTGCCTTTTCCTTTACTTTCTTTAATTTACTTGATGCAAATGTGGAACTTTTCTTCTTGAGCTGTGAAAATTCCCTCGTTGTCCTCTCATGTTGGACCAAACACAAACCCACAAATCCTGCTGCATCTCACAGCAGAGAAATTGCAGCTCCTAAAACACAACTCCTAGCAGGAAACACAGCTCCTAAAACCAAAYACAATTCCTAAAACACAATTCCTAAAAGCAAATACAACTCCTAAACCACATACAACTTCTAAAACACAACTCCTAGAAGGAAATATAACTCCTAAAACCAAATACAATTCCTGAAACAATTCCTAAAAGCAAATACAACTCCTAAAAGTAAATACAACTCCTAAACCTGGGCAGGTTTCAAAATTTTCTCCTTCCACCACCAAAGCTGCTAAAGCCAAACTCCAAACCCAGTTACTGCAGCACAGAACTCAACCAGCACAGAATCCCAACCACAGCATCCCAACCACAGCATCCCAAACCAGTGCTGAGCTCCCCAGCCCATCCCTGCTCGCTTTTCAACACTCTGCATCTTTGAGGTAAACTTTAATTCCATTTCCAAGAGGTTTTCCTCATGGCTCTCCAAAACAATGAAGCATTTCTGACAATGTTAAAGTTGCCTGAGCTCTGCAGTCAAGACAATTCATTTTCTGTGCTCTGAGCAGCCCAAAATGAAATTATTTATGTTGCAGTGATCGAGCAGAAGTGCTAAAAATGACACAGAGTGAAAGCAGAGAGCACAGTCATTTTCTGCCTTCCTCTTGCATTAGAAACTCTTTCCAAATTTAAGATTTATTCTGTAAGAAAAATKATGTTGGTGGAATCAGAATCTTTTTGTAAAGCAAATAATGATGGTGGATCCCAAARGAATTGTTCCAGGAGATAATTCCTCCCTCAAACTCACTCCAAACCCAACCATCTCCTGCCTTCAGATGCTTTTTACCTTTAGCAAAAGCTTTGGTCAAATTCTGCCTGCCCAGAGGTGTGCCTTGTTMACTCAAGCCTTTCAAAAAGCTKGGATTTGATCATCTTAGAGGGTTTTTTCTAACCTTAATCTTTCTATGATTCCATGGCTTATGAAAAGCAAATGGAAATTCTATCTACAGCATTTTGACATAATTACACCAGCAATAACATTAAAATAACAATTATTAATAATAACAAACAAATAAATATAATTATAAATATAAATATACCCATAAATATACATATAAATATAAATAATAAAAATAAATCAAGGAGATGCAAGATTTCAAACCTCCTCCAATGGCCAAAGGGATTTTCAGAACAGTAAACTCTTTGATTACTAAAAATGTATTTAGACTATTGAAAAATCTTTAAAAGCATAGGAAATTATTTAGTTTAAAGCAAGCATCCATTAAAAAAAAGGAAACATTTCTCATGAAACAAATCAAGAGCTGTGAGTTATTACACATCTTTATTATGGAGCATGTGCTGGGTAAGCAGTGAGGGAAGCCATGGAATTACCAAACTCTCCCTCCAGACTCTGTGGGTGTACAAAGGAATAAAAAAAGGAGTTTTTCCCTTGATCCTGGGCTGTAAATCTGCTCACAGGAGCCCCCCAAAAGGACTCAGCTCGTTATTCACTCCCYTTCCATTTGCCTATTAGGGAAGGACTCTCAAGCTTTAAATATTATTCTAAAACTGGAGGGGAGAATCTTTTGATTGAAGCTGGAGCAGGAATTATTGGTATTCAGTAAAGGAGGTTTTACAACAATGCCTTGACAAAGCCTTGACACAAAAAGTGCTTCCACCTGCTGTCAATCTCTCACTCTGCTGACAGTTCAAGTGCACATCCTTTCAGGGAGAACTTCAATCAACAGCACAGAGCACAATGTCACTGCTCCAGAAGGGAGGGAAAATAAATGTGTGAAGAGGCACAGAGGCTCTGAGAGCCCCAGCCCAGCTCCCAGGGAGCAGCACCACCCCAGCCTCACCCTGGGGCTCCCCAAATCTGCTTTTCCCTGAGAAAACGCCCCAGCCCTCCACGGAAACAAAAACAGGAGGAAGGAGAGGGATTGAGGGAGGTTTCCCCTTCTCACAAAGGGAACAGGGATGGGTTCTAGGGTGAGGGCAGAGATCCCTCCACATCTCCTGAGAGAACTGGGATTGCCCAGCCTGCAGAAAAGAGAGGAGCTCCAGGGAGACCCAAGTGTGGCCTTGCAGGGCCTGCAGGAACCAAAACCAGAGACTGAGAGACAATTCCAAGGGATGGAGGGACAGGAAAGGGGAATGGCTCCAAACTGCCAGAGGGCAGGGCTGGATGGGACATTGGRAATTAGGAATTGTTCMCTGRGAGGGTGGGCAGGCCCTGGCACAGGTGCCCAGAGAAGCTGGGGCTGCCCCTGGATCCCTGGAATGCCACACTGGACAGGAAACCATTCCCTGAGTCCTGTCCCTTGTCCCCAG
>JACDOX010000039.1:966965-982817 GCA_014549065.1 Cardinalis cardinalis
TCTCCAGGAGAACATTCCCAGCTCTCCTTTAGGGTCTCTGAGCATTCCCTGATCCTTCCCTTCTCCAGGGGAACATTCCCAGCTCTCTCCAGCCCCTGGGGCCTCTCTGGAATTGCCCCACATCCACGCCAAGTCTGGTTGAGAGGGCAGAAGATGAGAAAGACAAACCCAGTGGTGCCCATTTAGAACCATTTAGGTTGGAAAAGCCCTCCCAGATCAACGAGCCCAAGCCCAGAAAACCCAAAGCTGGAGCCAGAGGAGTGCTGGGGTGCAGGGAATGCCTGYCTGTGCTGCATCCTTTTCCTCTGGAAACGGCTTCACCCAAAAACTTGCACAAACTGCARTTAACAGATGTGCAGTGCAGGTCACACACGCCACCAAGCAGCTTCCACGGATTCCTGCACTGGACAGGTCTTGGGAGAATAAAAAAARTGTCTGTGGATATGGGGATGGGGAAAAAAAAAAACAGATTGGGGAAAAAAAATTATGGGAGCTGCAGGTTTTGGCTACAAAATGCACCCATGGAGCTGCAGCTTTTGTCTGTCTGTCCCCCTTCAGCAAGGCCAGGACCTGGGTAACCCCAAGGTGTTCAAGGACTCAGCACAAAGGTGCCCCAGCCCCCTAAGAGGCCCTGCTGCCCCTCAGACACAGCCTGGGGAGGCTCAAAGGAGCCCCTGAGCAATTCCAGGGCAAACAAAAGGCTCCTGCTGCCTCCTTCCAACACCTCCACTGCGCCAAGAATCAGCACCAGAGCCCAGGAGCTGCCAGGGCTGGTTCAGCCTCAGCGCTGCCCTTCTGCTCCCAGAGCAGCAGAGGAGGGGGAAGCTTCCCTTCTCTGAAACCTCCTTTGTTCCCCTCCTTCCTCAGCCCCTGCTCTGCAGCGGGAACGGGAAGCAGGAAATAAAATAACTGGGAAAAGTGAGATATTCATGTCAGGGAGTSAGGCTCACAGRCAGGAAAKAGGAAATAAAATAACTGGGAAAAGTGASATACCCACGTCAGAGAGTGAGGCTCWCAGGCAGGAAATARGAAATAAAATAACCAGGAAAAGTGAGATACTCATGTCAGAGAGTGAGCTCAAGGCAGGAAATAGGAAATAAAATAACTGGGAAAAGTGAGATATTCATGTCAGGGAGTGAGGCTCACAGGCAGGAAATAGGAAATAAAATAACCAGGAAAAGTGAGATACTCATGTCAGAGAGTGAGCTCAAGGCAGGAAATAAAAATGAGGAAAAGCAAAATATCCATGTCAGGGAGTCAGGCTCACAAGCAGGAAAGAGGAAATAAAATAACTGGGAAAAGTGAGATATCCATGTCAGAGAGTGAGGTTCACAGGCAGGAAATAAAAACTAGGAAAAGTGAGATATCCACGTCAGGGAGCGAGGCTCATAGGCAGGAAATAGGAAATAAAATAACCAGGAAAAGTGAAATATCCATGTCAGGGAGTCAGGCTCCCAGGCTGACTGACCAGGGACAAAATGACCTCGAGGGGAAAGATAAAATGCAGCTATGGAGACACCAAAGGTGGAGCTGGACAGCAGCAYTGGGGGTGAGAGGAAAATTGGAGGGGAACACCTGTGGATGGGCAAGGGGAGGCTGGGGAGAGATAAAACCAAGGTGTGATGGATTAAACCCACACCAAGATCTGGAAAAGGAGAAGGAGTGAGCAGCTGAGGGAACGCTGGGAGCCCATCCCAGATCATCACACCATCCTCATCATCCTCATCAGGAAAATGGGGATCCTGTGAGCAACTTCCCACTGACTGCTCCAGAGGGAGAGGAGATGAAAGATTCTCCCTCTGAGCCGAGGTGAAAAGCTCTCAAACTGCACAAGAACTGCCAGGTACATAATGAGCAGATTTGAAGCTGCTAGGAGGAAACAGCATCAGAGAGGGATGTTCATCACCCTGGGCAGGCCACACAAATTAAGAGGAAAGGAGAGCTGTGAATTACAATGAACAGAGACTAAATAGCTGCCTGTGTTGGATTAAAGGATTTAAATTGTCAGCTTGATGTATAATGAATGTGAAAAGCCAGCACTTAATTAAATGGCACATGATAGAATAACTTTGTTATGCTTTAAACTGCTTAAGTTATCAAAGTATTCCTTATATTTGGCAATTGTTTTGCAGTATTTCCCTCCCTGGTGAGATCCACTGAGACATTGGTCATTACCCTCTGTTCAGCTGTGGGGAAAGATGGGTTTTTTTGAACTTTTGAATTTYCTGTTGGTCTGTAATTTGAGTTTTYAATCATGGCCAGTGGATTTTCAGCAGCTGAAGGCTGCAGAGCCCCAAGGATGAGCTACCAGGGGCTTCAAGGCTCCCACTGCCAACACCTCAAGACCAAACCCAGGAGATCTGAGGGTTCTTCTGTCAGCACAGCCTCACCATCCCAAAAATGACCCCAATTAACCCTTCCCTGGGGCAGCTCAGGTGTGGAAGGGGTGAGAGACCAGCCTGCGGCAGCTCTGGCCTGTGCCAAGGGAAAAACCTCATCCTCCTTGAGCAGAACACAGAAAACCTGTTCTGCCTCTGCATTTGGGTGGCAGGAACCAACCCAACCCTCCAAGCCCTCAAGGAAAACCCAGAGAGCAACCAAAGAGAGAGGAGGGTGGAAAACCAAGGGAGAGCCTCTGGCCAGAACAAGGACAGCCAGGATGGAAATCACACACCCAGAGACAAAGGATCCCCAGAGGGCTCCTGAGCCACCTCCTGAAGGCACCACAGAGAGCACAAGGGCTTAAGGGGCTGATTAAAGAAATAATTTAATAAATCAAGGTGATTAAAAGCACTTCTCCATCCTGATGGGAAGAAATGCTGACAGGAAAGGATGTGACCACACAGACTTCCAGCAGATTCTTTTGTTTCCTTATCCCAGTCAATTCACCCCATCCTGTCACACAGATTTGAGTMACAGAATCCTGGAATGGTTTGGGTGGGGAGGGACCTTAAATCCCACCCAGTGCCASCCCTGYCATGGCAGGGACACCTYCCMYKGTCCCAGGCTGCCCCAGCCCCATCCAGCCTGGCCTGGGGCACTGCCAGGGATGCAGGGGCAGCYCCAGCTGCTCTGGGCATTCCAGCCCAGCCAGGAATTCCTTCCCAAAACCCATCTCAATCTCCACTTTCCCACTCTGAACCCACTCCCTTCGTGCTGTCCCTCCATCCCTTGTCCCCAGCTCTCCTTGGAGCCTTCTCCTCTGCAGGCTGGACCATCCCAGCTCCCACCTTTCCCTCACAGCAGCCCCATCCCCCCCAAACCCCAGGAGGGGATGGTCATTCCACACTCCCAGAGGTTGTGYTGGTCATTCCCAAGGCAGTTTTCCCTCGCCCCAGAGCCCCTGAGCACAGGGGATGGTTTGGAGGAGCAGGAGAGAGGAAGGACCCTCCTCCCACACGGACCCTGGAGCTGCCCCAGCCTCCCAATGACCACCCAAACCCACATTTTCCACCCCCCCCAGTCAAAAACTGAGAGATAAAAAGCAATAAATGACTCACAGCCACCGCTATCCTTCCGAGAACGTGTTCTGGAATTTTTCTATAAACATCCAGGGACCCCCCTGCAGGGACAAACAGCACGAGCTCAGGTGGTGCCAGATGAAACAGTGCCCCAGATTTGAAGCCCCAAGGGTTTTCTAGGCCTTGGTTATTAATAAAAACACCATCAGTGATAGAGCAATAGCTGTGGCAGAAATAACTGACCTTAAAAACCTCCCAAACTCTGCATAAACACACAAAACAGCACTCAGGGAGCTTCTTACCATGTCCCTGATTTCTGCTTGTAGCACTGATACTCAGAAAACAGCAGTGACAAAATGTTAGAAAACCTTCCAGTCATAAATATCAACATTAAAGAACTCCAAACTGTGTGGAAAAACGTCTTGGGGATAACAAAACCATCCCAAAAAGCAGATTTCAAGGTCCAAAATATCCCAGCTCTTGTCCCCAAAAGCTGCTGCTACTATTCCATGGTATCCCATATTTACATCCATGATTCAATGGATATAAATATCCAATTAAATGGATATAAAGAGCCATTGAAATGGATATAAATATCCAATTTAATGGACATAAATAGCCATTGAAATGGAAATAAATATCCATTTGATATCCATGATTAAAGCCATTCCTCCTGACATCACACCAGGGAGGGTTTGGCCGTGTCCACACTGATGCCTGAAATAAAATCCCTGGAGTTCCTGGGGAAGCAGTTGAGGTTTTCTCAGTAAATCCAGAATGGCAAAGGACCTGGCACAGCCCTGTGAGCATCCCCCATTCATGGGGACATGGGATTCCCTCTGAATCCCTACAGACATTCCCAAGGTTTGGGAAACCTCCCTTCTTTTCTGCAAAAAAACCTTGTGATCAAACCTGAATCCAAAATGTCCCTGGGCTGAAATACAAATTCTTAAGGAGAGAAATTCACAAATTCTTAAGGAAAGAGATTTAAAACTGAGAATTAAAAATCTGGCAAACTGCTGCCCCAGGGCATTGTCCCTGCTTTTCCTCAGGAATACCCCAAATTCAGACACCAGCACAGGTCACAAACTGCTGCCCCAGGGCATTGTCTCTGCTTTTCCTCAGGAATACCCCAAACTCCCCAGTCAGCCAAGGGCTGGGCCAGCTCTGGAATTCCAGGCTGTGGGGTCGGGGATGGTTTTGGGGTGASGATTCTCGAGGGGAGGAACGAGAGGGGCTCCAGAAGGAGCTCGGCAGCGAGCGGGGAAACAGCTGGGCTGGAAAATAACTCCTTGCCTGGTAATTAAGAGACCATTTCCACTGCAAACACCCAGGACATTGGGTTAATAGATTTCTTGAAAGGAAAAGCTGTTTTGGCTATCAAAACACTACAAGTGAGGAACAGCTGTTTTGTCAGCGAGGACAGATTGCACGGGAGGCTCAAATATCAAACCACAAATTAAGGCTGCCTTTATTCCTCTTCTATTTACATTTTCCATAAAAGTAGGCGAAGTTCCACGCAGGGAAAATGCAGAATGTCCCCCAATCCCAATTCCAACCTGCTTTGGTTTTTTAACTACCTGCAATATTATTAATACTCCACATTTTCGAGTCTTACTGTTGCATTTCATTCTAAAAAAAAAAWAAATTCTCTCATTTAATTACTTAGCAATCAAAAGCAAACAGGATCCACTACTCACCATCCATGAACTCTGTGCACAATGAAATCCTGTTTTCTACAAAAAAAGCACCATAAAATCCTATGATATACGAGGAGTCACACTGGGAAAAGAGAGAAAAAAAAGCCACGAGGCTGTTTTAAAATTTGCTGTAAGAAAATTGAAGTGAAAATAATTCCAATGGTAAAATCCACACACCTTGTAAAGAATTTCTAACTCTGACATGATCTGCTTCTGGAGCTCCAGTGTTATATCCAAGGGTATGACCTGAAAGACAGAAACACACAGAGTTCACGTAAAAGAGAAGTGAAATATTCAAAACAAAAATCCTGAAGATCTGTGGAATAATGATCATTGTGGGGTAACAAGAAGGAGAGGAATAGGTGGAAAGAATATTTTAACAGGAAGGGAATTTTCTCACCATCCCAARCGCCCAGCAGGACCAAAGCACAGGGACTGCAGCCAAAGGGGGCTGCACCTCCTGGAATTCTAAATTCCCAGGATTTTTCAGGGCAGWCCCTCTGAACAAGGCACTGAAAGTCAAACTGAACACGGAATTTCTTGCCACAGCTCTTTGAAGACCTGAAAACCCAATTCTTAAGCTCTGCTTTACAAACTGGACTCRGTGCTTGGAGGCAGGCTCAGTGTGCCCCCAGCCAACCCTTCACTGTTTAATACTTTAAGCTGAAGGGAAGCAGAATTCAGTCAGTTTTYGGGATCAGCAGAATGAACATTCCAGGAATAGTGCTGACAGAACAGAACACAACACGGGGAGCCCATTTCCAACCCAGCACCAAAATCTGTCTCCAGGAAAAACCAATAACCTGCCTCTTCCAGAGCTGCTCCGGGCTTATTTATAAAAGCTGTCACTAAACTAAATTGTAAGTGGAGTACAGGGCTGCCAAGAAACATTTAACACACTTGTCCAGATCAATAATCATTTGCCAACAATATTCACTTACATTTTTTCCAGCGTGGAAACCTCAGAAATTCATCTGCTGGGATCCCACCAGTGGTGTTCTCTGAATTTCACCAAATTCCATCTTGTCAGGGGTGCCAAATCAAAATTTTATCTCACTCACTCCTAATCCCAGCGAGGAATTCCCCTGACCCCAGGACCAAAAACATCCCTGGCATCCCAAAGCCAGGCCTGGAATGAGGAAAGGTCTGGGGCTCATTTGCATCAACCCTAATTACAAACACCCCAATAATGAGGGTAACCTGGGAGAGCAGAGTTTTCCCATTTCCACGTGGTCAGGACACCAAGGRAAGGGCACAGACAGAGGAGTTACAAGATTATTTCACCCCAAAATTAATTAGGGGAGATCAGCCTCACTTCCTCTGCAGAATTATTTTACTGTTTTCTTCCAGCTGGAAACGTGTGGCTTGTGTGACCCCACCTCATGTCAAGGCTGGAGGAAATTTCTTTATTTGCAGCACAAAAAGAGGAAAAAATATTTATATCTCACCTTTACCTGCATTTATCATCTCCTTTTATATGAAATTTCCAAGCCTGTTTTGTAAAGATAAAAAAAAAACCTTCCAGGGAATGATGAGGTGACAGTTGCCAGCATGGGCTGGAACTGTGTTAAAGAAAAGAAAAACCAAAAAAAAACCACAAAAAACCCCCAAAATTCTCCTCAGAGTCACTGCTGCTGAGGAGGAAGCTGGACATGAAGATTTGGATGCAAATTCCTGGAATCCTGGGATGGTTTGGGTGGGAAAGGCCCTTGAGGGATCTCACTCCACCCTCCCCATCCCAGGGTGCTCCAAGCCCTGCCCTTGGACACTCCAGGCTGGGGAATCCAAAATCTGGAACAACCCTGAAACCCTGGAAACATTCAATAATTGGGGTTTTTTTCCCCAAACCAAGAACTTTGCAGCACCAATCATTATTTCCCTGGGATCCYCTGGGTGTGCCCAGGGTCACACCCRGGTGAAATGCTTGAGCTGGGGATGGATGCTGGACCAGAAGAACTTTTTAAAAATGAATTWAAATGACATGSAGGTCCTCTGAWCTTCCTAATGAAGTTTTTGCCCAAAATTCAGAGATTTTGGAGCCCTCAGGCCCAGGGAAAAGGGTGAACTTCGGAGTTGAGCTGGGGATGGACGTTGGACCAGAAGAACTTTTTAAAAATGAATTTAAATGACATGCAGGTCCTCTGGGAAGGTCTCTGATCCTCCTGACCAAGCTGCATCTTCCCAATGAATTTTTTTGCCCAAAATGCAGCGATTTTGGAGCCCCACTGGTGGCCAGGGTGAAGTCTGGAGAGAGGAACCCACCTGAGGCTGTGCTCCCCAGCACTCACAGCTGAGCTGTCAGGTGGGGCCCAGCAGCTGAGTGACTGAATTATAATTTACTCCCCGCTCAATTTGAATTAGGGAGAGGCCATTAAAATATCCAGAATAACCACAGCAATTCATCACGGGCTGTCACTGCTGCCTCCCTCCATTTGCTGCCTCCACTAAAGGGGAGCAGAGCAAAAATCACAGGTCAGGCTCGGATATTCTGCTTTAATTTAATTAAGACATCCTTGTCTCTTACAGTATGCACAGCTCAGAGGAAATTCGGGGTGTTGTGGGCAGGGGTAATAAATAATAAAGGTAATAATGATACTCAAATGCTGCACTGAAATTGCAGCTAAAAGCAGTGGGAGGRTGGCAAAAAGCAGTGCAGACTCAGGGTTTTCACAGGGATTTTGCCTTTTAAATAGGAATAAGTGATTTGGAAAAAGGGATTAAGTCCTCTGGAGGTCAAGGTTACGCAAAAYATGGAATTTGGTGCATCACTGAGGGATTATGTTATGGATTATTAGCACTGGGTTATTATTTACCAGCTGGAAGTGTTTCAGTCAACAGGTTTGTGGTTATCTTRTGCAATTAAATCTGGATTTTATCATTAAAAAACCCCACAAAATTGCATTTTTTGGGTCATTTTTCTGCATATGAACTAATAATAATTATTAATTATTAATTAATATAATATATAATTAATAATTCCATTAATACTATAATTAATAATTTCATTTACAAGCATAATTTAATTCACAAATTGCATCCAAGGTCTGCCCCACTGTTGCTATTATGTTATCCCAGTTTTAAGTAAATTTCAGAGAAAATCGGGATTTTTCCTGACCACAAAAATCTACAAATTCCAGGTTTAATCAAGGAGCCCAACTGCCCTTGGAAACATCCTTGGAGGATCAAAATGTGAGATTTTCAGGCAATTCCCTGAGGGAAAATCCTGATTTTTGGGAATCTGACCTCACTGGGAATGACTAAATTTACAGTAAATAAATAAATAAATAAATAAATAAATTTCCTGTAAATAAATAAATTAATTAATGCAATAAATGAAATTGAGAGGGAAAAATCAGAGGGAAGGGAAGGAAAGCAAGGGCAGGAAAAACTGGGGAAAAAAATAAAACGTTTGGAATTTCTTACCTTCACTGCCAGGATTTTTCCACTACGGACATGGTAWGCCCTGGGTGAGGAAAAAATTCAGTAATTTGAGATTATATAAAATTGCCTCTGCAAGGATGTGCAATATAAATACACTCATTTCACAKAAAAATGAATTCTACCCCATGGATTTTCTGTAAATTCAATTTTATCCARCATTTCTAAAGGAAAACTGAGGAAAACGAGGGATCAAGAGATATATTTACAAGGGAACCATTTATAGGGGTTTGCTTCTTTATTTTTGATATAAAATACACACATTGAAGGTTTCGATACAGCAGAAAAATAAACTATAAATGGGAATTTAACAGAATTACTTRGGTTGGAAAGACTTCCAAAATTAAGTTCAACTTTAAATCTTTGAGTCCAACCCCAAATTTATCCATTTTCCCATTTTCCTTCAATGGAATTAATTGAGATTATCACTATTATTCAGAATTCTCATGGAAAATCAGGATTATCTCAGTCCTGTGGGTATTTTCAGAGACAAGCAGCTTCACCAAATAAATTGAAATAAAACAGACTATGGCCAATCCTTTCCCAGAATTTAAGGACTCACAGAAAATCTCAGCAAAATTCAATTTCTGCATTTATTTGGTGATCACATAAAGGGTGCACATAAAGATAGAAGGAATTACTGGTGATGTTCACATSCACCCAAAATAATTTTCCAGGGTGTTTCAACAGCAGTTTGTCTTAATTTCTGAGGAGAAACACCCAAAATTGGCTATTTAACAATGACTTGAATATTTCTAACCATGAAAACGTGAGAAAATAAAGGAAGTTAAAAATAAAAACCTCAAAATCCAATGTAATTTTGCATAAAAACAAAACCATTAAAGGTTTTCCTCTTCACTGGTTTTACTGCCTCACTCTGATTTATGGCAGCATTGGCAGAGACGTGGCACTAACTTTAAAGAATTCTAATATTTCACCTCTCTGTACCTCCAGCAATTATTGCTGAAGAAGAAAAGCTTTAATAGTTGGGTTTTTCTGCGTGTAAAATCACCCTCAGACAGGGCAAAAATGTCATTTAATCTTATTTATAACCCTGAGCGCWCCCCTAATTTCTGGTAATGGCTTGGAAATTCCTAAAAACTTCACCYTAATTTAATGACTCCTGGATGAACATTTATGGAACTGATTGGCACCACATTTTAGAGGGGGAAAAACAGTTTAACAGGGCAGAGGGGAAAAAAATCAGTGTAGAAAATGAGATTATCCATGGGAACTTTGACAGAATAGGAGCTGAATCCACAAATCCATGAATCCATGACTTGGGGATGAACCAACAGTGGGAAAACATCCTGGATTTAGGATGATTTCMCAGATTTCAGGGGAGGGAAAAAAGAATTTAGCAAGGTAGAAGGAAAAAAATCAGTGTAAAAAATGAGATTATCCACAGGAACTTGGACAGAGCTGAATCCATGACTTGGGGATGAACCAACAGTGGGTTTAGGACGAGCAGGAATGAGGGATGGAGGGGTTGGGAAGGGATGCTCCACATCTGTTGGGTTAATTGGGACCCCACTGGACAGCTTAATTAGCTCATCAAGAAAAGTGGTCCATTTTCCTCCTAATTTCTGGTAGTGGCTTGGAAATTCCTGAAAATTTCACCTTAACTTAATAACTCCTGGATTAACATGTATGCAATTGAATGGCAATAGATTTTAGGGGGAAAAACAGTTTAGCAAGGCAGAGGGGCAAAAATCAGTGTAGAAAATGAGATTATCCATGGGAGCTTGGATAGAGCTGAATCCATGAATCCACGAGCTCAGGGGATGAACCAACACTGGGAAAACGTCCTGGATTTAGGATGATTTCCCAGATTTCAGGGGAGGGAAAAAAGAATTTAGCAAGGTAGAAGGAAAAAAATCAGTGTAAAAAATGAGATTATCCACAGGAACTTGGACAGAGCTGAATCCATGACTTGGGGATGAACCAACAGTGGGTTTAGGACGAGCAGGAATGAGGGATGGAGGGGTTGGGAAGGGATGCTCCACATCTGTTGGGTTAATTGGGACCCCACTGGACAGCTTAATTAGCTGCTGAGGAAAGCTGATCCATTTTCCATGGCAGAGATCTCCTGTTTGGGAGCGGGTGGAAGGGAGGAGCTGATGATTTAATTATGATGCACGCCAATTCATCCGTGGAAGGCTGGGCTCAGGTTCCAGCAGAGGGCAGGTACCTGGTTTGGTTTACAGAGCAYTGACAGCACCAAGTGAACATTTAATTATGGCTGGGAATTGGATCACAAAGAGCAGGCAGCCCYGGGCTGGGGCCTGGGGCATGCCAGGAGGGCAGGAATTTGTTTACTCCAGGCTGATCCAGCATCTCAGTTGTCCTGGCCTTCCCCTGCACAATAACTGCAAAGTGATTAATGGAGCTGGGGTGGGAGCTTTGGTTACACCAAAAGACAACCCTACACCTCTGTGGTGTTTTAATTAACAGCCAACGCTTCAAATTAGGCTGGAGCTGCTGCAGTAATTACCCCTTCCGAGGAAAAAGGGATTTTCTGGGATGTTCTGTGGGACTGGAAGGTGGAGTGGACCATTTTGGTCGCAGGCAGCACTGCAAAATCCTGAATTTAATACCTTGATGCAGGCTCTGAGGGATGAACCACAAAAATCCTGCAGGACAACGAGCACAGCATGAGGAAAACCAGACTTTTAGTCAATCATGGATGTCTGTGARGGGATTAAACCAAAACTCCCACTCAAAGCCTCACCTCCCAGATTTTGGTGCCGCCTCCAGAAGCGAAGCGGCCAAACCCATCACTGCAGAACCAGGCAGAGAAAAGCAGCAAAACCCCAAAGGCTCCTTCAGCAACTGGGCACATTTCAGGGAATGCACTTAAAATCTTCCAGGATGGCAGGAAAATTCCTAAAAACCAGCTAAAGCCAGMTGTTCCACTCCTGAAAACCCCAAAACCAGGAGTGGGCTTGAGCAGGGAGGAGCAGGGGACGCTCAGCACCAAGCTGGGTTTTGGGGGATCTCCCTCTCCAAGCCCAGAACCCTGGAATAGTTKGGGTGGGAAGGGGCCTYAAATCCCACCCCACCCCACCCTTTCCATGGGCAGGGACAATTCCCACATGGCCAGGGGTGATCTCCTGGTGGGGAGCTCTCCCAGGGACACAGAGCCTGCCCTGACACCACCCCTCATGTCCAAGGCAAGGACACAGACTCCAACACTGCCTGCCTGCAAAATCCTCACTGGGGAACAGAAAATTCCATCCCTCCCTCCACACTCCCACCAGAACTCACCACCCCAAGCCCCTGCACCCATCCCAGCAGCTCCCAGGCAAGGCTGGCACAGTTTTGTCAAATATTTCATTACCCCTGGCTATAAAACCCCATCTGAAGCCCTGGAGTGCCCCACACAAGCCAAGTCCTTCAGCAGGACTTTGTCTCCTCCACTCTGGTCCCTCAGGGGTGCTGTGGCCAAAATCTGGGTTATTTTGGGGAATAAATGAGAGAGGTGGTGCTTGAACAAAGCCCTGCGGCTGAGCCAAGCTCGTGATGGACGGCAGAGAGCATCCCTGGTGTCCCAGAAAATCAAAATCAATACCAGGGAAAACTGGAATGGGGCTCTGGGGGATCTGCCAGCTCCTCAGCATCTCCCCCCAAGCCCAGACAGGAATTGTGGCTGCACAGCAAAGCAAATTAACAACTGGGAGCATCAGAAGCAGCTGGTTTGTGTTTTAAGGAAAAAAAAGGGGAACTTTTGAAAGGAAATCCACATTACCTGATTTGTTCTTCCTGAGGTACAGAAAACCAAGGAGGATTRTCAGTACCCTGGGCTCCTCATGGAACAAACCACTGCTAATATTTAATGCTAAAAAMTTTGCACACTGAATATGATGAATTTCTACTCAACACAGAAGGAAAACAAACCCAACTTGAGAGAAAATGCAGCAGATTCTTAATCAAGAGCTAATAAATTCCTAATAAACAGCTTAGATGGCAAACAAAACACTTCTCTCTCTTTCAATTTGCTCAAACCAACAATTTTCTCCCTTCCCTGTGAGGAATGTTCCCTAAAGCCCAGAGGGAGCTGCAGGATGCTGTGGTTGTGGGATAATTCCTTCCAGGGCAAGCAAAGAACCAACCACAGGCTGCAACCTGCAGGCAACCTCCAGGGAAACACCAATTCTCAATTTTTTCCTAATTTTTAAATTGCAAACCCCTTGCCCAGGTRTGAGGGACACAACAATGGTCACATCACAAGCAGGGGCTGAGTTTGCAAAGACCCCTGAGCTTCTTCCAGCAGCTTTTCCCATCGAACACAGCAACTTCTCACTAGAAACTTTTAGTCTTATGTTAGATTTCAAAATAAATGTAATCTCTMCCTAGAAGCCAAAATTCATTACATTTATTTTGTTGTAAGGATGGAACTGCAGGAGCCTGGAGCAGCACAGGATCTGCTTCCTCTGACCACCAGGATAAATCCCTCTATTCTTCCCCYACAATAACCAGGGAAACAATTTCTAATCAATAAGATATTCCTTGGCAAGCCTGAAGGATTCAAGGGAAAGCCATGACCTGTCTGCTATGCCAATGAGTCAGTCAGAAATATCACCAACATCAGCAAATATGACAAAGTGATGAAGGGCCAGGGAGGCAGCAGAGATGGGGCTGCAGGAGCCAGGGATGCTCCAGCCCAGGGACACCTCAGGCTGGTGCCACGAGGGATGGAGGGACAGRACCCCGGGAACGGCTTCCCACTGCCACAGGGATGGGATGTTGGGGAGAAATTCCTCCCCAGGATGGAGATCCCTGCCTCTCCCAGGGCCTGTCCCAGCKCTGCAGCTCCTCCTTTCCAGCCACCTGAACTTCCCAGGCCACAGACCAAAACCACAAGTGAATATCTTGGCTCCTCTCTCTGCCTTGTTTCCTCCACACCTCGGGGTGAAATCATCACCCACATCTGTTAGAAACAGCAAGGCATCAATTCCCTCCAAAGGCTGGGAAATCCTGTCCCATTCCCCAGGGTTTCCCCTCAGCACTGAGGATTGCAGAGGAAGCTCTCCACACGCACACCCCAAAGCTCTCTGGAAACCCTCTGCCATGGCCCCAAACAGAAATAAAAGCTTGAATCTTCTCATGTGAGCTCAGCAGTGGCCAGGAAAAGCTGTGCCTGCAGCAAGCAGCACCTCCAGACGTGAGGGCACAGGAGGAGCCAAAATGGACACTGAGGAGAAACAGCCAGGAGCACAAAGCTGTGCCAGAGCCAGGCAAAAGGAACCCAGCCCCAGCCACCAGTCCTACACAGCAAACCACCCAACATTTGCTCATTTTTTCCTTTTCTCCCTCTTTTTTTTGGCCTGTTGGTGCCCCTGCCTGTGGCAGGGCAGTGACAGCAGTGCCACGTACTCCCTGGCCATCCAAAGAAAGAAATTCAAATTGCTCCTAGGAAATAACCACTCTGCCAGTTGCTGCCTCCTGCAATAGCAAACACATTAGCCTGACTCTGTGGCTGTTAAATCAGGGAAGCCAAAGTGCACAGCAGTTGGAAAAAGGAGCTTTTATGGGGCTGTGCTGGTTCACAGCACAACCTCCCCTCCTCTGAAATGCCACCGCAGATGCTCCAGCACTGATTGCAAAATGATTTGCTGGGGAAGTGGCAAACAAACAGCAAATAGTGGTGCCTGGATGCTCAAACTTGGGGAAAAGGGCACAGCTGGCAGCAGAGGCTGCAGAAAGGAGATGCTGAGAAGCAAATCTCACATAACCCAGCTCAGTGCTGGAATCCGAGCACAGGGAGTGAGGATCCCTGAGCTCCGTGCTGTGACCTGCTCCTCCTCCCTCCCTCCTGCAGGCAAACACTCAGGGGCAGCTCCAGCAATGGGATCTGTGCCCATCCCACTGCAGGGCAGAACCCACTCCTGAGAGAGAGACCTGCAATGGAGATGGAGCTCGAGCAGAGTCAGGTGCCACCACCACCTACACCAGGGACCCAGTGCCACCAGGCCACCCAGAGCAGCTCCAGAATGGATTCACCTGCTGGATTTAATCTGGGTTTAAACCGCACCCAGAGCAGCTGCAGGCACAGGGATGGATCCACCTGCTGGATTTAATCTGGGTTTAATCTGCACCCAGAGCAGCTGCAGGCACAGGGATGGATCCACCTGCTGGATTTAATCTGGTGCAAGGACAAGAGGCAGCAGAGCAGCCCTGAGCTCTGACTGATGTGGGTTATCCCACATGGCAGAAAGCCTGGAGTGAACCCATCACAACTTCAGGAAAGAAAGATGAAGAAACAGAGTGTGAGCCAACASCTGCATCACCTTCTCTGGTGGCAGGAATTAAGATGATCATGAGAGGTGTTCACCTGGAGAGGGGAAGGATCCAGGGAATCCTCAGAGCCCTTTCAAGGCCTGAAGTGGCTCCAGGAGAGCTGGAGAGGGACTGGGGACAAGGGATGGAGGGACAGGACACAGGGAATGGCTCCCACTGCCAGAGGGCAGGGATGGATATTGGGATATTGGGAATTGGGAATAGGAATTGCTCGCTGGGAGGGTGGGCAGGCCCTGGGCCCTCACCCCAGCTCACTCACTGCTAACCAGCACAAACTCCCATTTCCCACCCGCTCCATCTTCCCAGCTACGGACATCCACCACAAACAAAACAACTTTAATTTAAGAATCATCCCGTTTCTAATTAAACAGCCATAGGCAGCTGGCTGGATACATTTTAATCAGCTTCAATAACGTATTGATTGGATACTGAAGCTTAAAAATTAAAAGTAAAAAGATGACCGGGGAATTGTCCCATCTCAGCCCAACAGTAGAACCCTCTGTAAATAACTCCTCTTTTAACCATCAGCTAAATGAACACTTCAATACTGCACTACAAAGTCTTCTGCAAAATTACTTTAACTAACAAGCAGAAATTTATCAGCTTCAGCCAAAATCAATGCTGAAATCAATTTGAACACTGGTTGTGTCTAAAGGGGCTCATTGGCAATTTAGGGAAATTACACCATGTAAATGCCTGTGCTTTAATTGAACAGTTTCATCAACTAGGCTGTGATTGCTGTCCATTCATTTATTTACTTTCACTGCAGCTCCCATTCTGCAGAGGAATGGGTTTTGTCAGGCTCCAAGGAGGCACTTTATCTTCATTTTATGCACTTTTGTGCAGAACAGATTTTATGGGGGGGGCCGAGTGCCCGCTGGGGTCACAGGCAGTGAGTGGCCAGCAGGCACTGGTCAGTCCACAGTGAGTGGCCAGCAGGCACTGGTCAGTCC
>JACDOX010000039.1:986540-1007060 GCA_014549065.1 Cardinalis cardinalis
CCTAAAGGAGAGCTGGGAATGTTCCCCTGGAGAAGGGAAGGATCCTGGGAGAGCTCAGAGCCCCTTGCAGGGCCTGAAGGGGCTCCAGGAGAGCGGGAGAGGGACTGGGGACAAGGGATGGAGGGACAGCACACAGGGAATGGYKTCAGAGTGGAAAAGGGGAGATTTAGATGGAAATTGGGAARGAATTCCTGGCTGGGCTGGAATTCCCAGAGCAGCTGTGGCTGCCTCTGGATCCCTGGAGTGTCCAAGGCCAGGTTGGAGGGGTTTGGAGCAGCCTGGGACAGTGRAAAGGGGTGGGATGAGATAAACKGAGCTCCCTTCCAGCCCAAACCATTGSAGGATTCCATGATCATCTGTAAAATACCCACACCCAAAGCAGCACCCATTCCCTAGAAAAGGCTGGAGTGACTCCTGTCCTGGAGAAACCCCAAAGTCCCCAAAGCTGCTGACTAAATAACAATGGGATGAAAAGGAACAGGAGCCACAGCAACACTTCCCTGACCCAGGAGGGGCTCCTGCCTCTCCAGTGAGACTGTCCCTCCCCAGAGGGCAGGGAATTGTCACAGCCCCACTCCAGGCAGGGGATCCCAGCTGCACACCCTCAGAAACACAGGGGGTGTCACACAGGAACATCCAGCTTTTACCCCAATTCCCTTCTCTGCCTCTCCACCCAACACCAACAARGCTGAGCTCTAAAGCTCAACATTCTGTCTCATATCTCCAATAAAACCAGAAAATAACACCATTTCCCCAAGTCCTAGGAAYGTCCTTCTCCAAGAAAAGATTTCTGAAGCACCTCCCACCGCCAGGGCCAACCTGATTTTAAGAGTCCATCCCAAGGCTGCATTTCCTCCTTGGATGCTCTGGGAGTCCATTTCCATCCAACCTTCTGCCAGGAGCTGTTTTGCAATGCTGGCAGCCAATTAGAAACCAAACTAAATGTCCTATGGCTTTTAAAACATCTTAGTGGGGGGGGAAAATGTTAATATCAAAGTTAAAATGTCTAAGGTATAAACAAAACCCTARTGGGATGCTGGGGTACTGTATATGGTAAACAGCTCTCTGGAGGAAACCTTTATTACTCCCTCAGGGCTTTCTGACAAAGTATGGATTTCTTAATTCCCACAGGAATATTTTTCATACCCCACTGCAGACTATTAAGTCCCAGATATTACATTCTGTAGCTTAAACTTTGCACGATGCATAAGCAGGAGTTTTCTCAACAGGAGAGTCCTATCTGTGCTATTTTAATTTTTTACAGTATTAAAATTAATCCTGGCTGCAGGGCTGGAGCTTCTGCACCAAAATTTGGGGGAGTTGATCAGGCTGGGAGGGAGGGAGAGCAGCAAAAGGGGGTGAGGGATTCTGAAGGCACTGGTGCCACCACATCCCACTGTTGCCACCCCCAGGTGAGCCAGCAGGAATTCCAAATCCTGGAGGCCAACCCAGGACATCCCAGATCCCACTTGTGAACCCTCAGCTGGCTCCCAGAAAAGACTTAAAGCCGCGTTAAAACCAGAATTAAACACCCCAGAACGGCTTAAAAGTTTACATGAAGATTTTCCTCCTGCAGAGCAGCAAGGGCCTGCCCAGACCCCAAAATGTAAAAARCAAAAACGCCGTGAAATCTGAATTTTTGGGCAGGTTTGAGGTGAAAGCCCCACTCACTTGTAGACGGTGCCGCCGTTGCCGTGGCCGAGGATGTCTCGGTATCGAATGTCTTGTTCATTCATCTCCACAAGAAAGAAAGAAAAACAAAAGAGATGTCATGCTGGGGATGGAAATGTCAAGGAAAAGCAACTCCGGGCCATAAACAACAAGCAGTCTGGGTCATTTCAAGTTCAGCTGCAAGAACGAGAAGATCAATACAACATTTGCTGTCCAATTTATAAAAGACGATACCAAGGGACAAAGTGATGGAAAGTTTAATGACAATTTGTTTGCCTGGGTCATTTCATTAAAGTTTGATAAAAGGTGTCAAAATGGAATGATATAATATAGCTCAAGAGGGTCAGGGCACTGCTGCTGAGAGGAAAAGGGGCTCCAGAGCAGCACATCAGCAGAGCCAAAGTTGGAGGTGAATGGGAACAACCCTGGCAGCTGGAAAAGTTGGGATTTATTCTGGAATCTCACAGCTGAGCCTCACTGAGAGGCAGCTCTGGCMCAGCTCACTTTGGACACCTTTTATCTGAAGAAAAATCAGTCTGGAATCCCAATCCAAGTGATTTTCCTTGAAGCACACACCAAATTCTTTGCCTCAGTTTATTCTGCTCGCTGGGACAACTCAGATCCTCAGCTGATAAAAGCACTGCACAAATCCCTGAATTTGGCACCTTATTTTATATGGATTTTACAACAGCTTAACATATTGCCTGAGAAGCCACTGGGATGTAAAACCACAGTTCCACCTTCTCCTGGACAAGCAGAGTTACTCTGATTCGGCAGAAATTTAAAAATCTCATTAAAGACGTTTTTGCAATGCACTTTTACACTTTAAAATAAATATTTTGAATTAATTCTGAGTTAAAAGCAATTTTCCAGGAAGATTCCCCCCCGTTGCCTGATCATTTTACGTAGAAAATGTTTGGGCAAATCCTGCTTTGAAAAGATATTTTCCTAGGAAACATTAACTCATTTTCAGTAATTACTTGTATTTTATGGGACACCAAGTTAAATATTTCACATGACTTGGCCTGGCTGCTTAAAGATGTCATTTTTGTGTATTAACACAAGTGATGATAACAAGCTCAAATGTCCCAAAGAGTCAATACTCAGCATTTCTAATGATCAGAAAATGAAATATTTTATTGATTTAAAAGAAGTTGCAAGGAYAGAAATGATTAATCCAAAATTGATGGTTTTCCCTTTCACTACCTGAGCAAAAAATTGTGGTTTCTCACTGGGATTGCTACACAGGGATGGGAAAACCTGAGTTGAMACAACTCAAAATAGAAGGCAATGATTTTATTATTTATTTGTAATTAAACCTGGACTGGGCTCCTTAGGAGGGCCCCTTCCAACACCAAGGTTTGTGATGAAAATTAACATTTATTTWATTACTGAAAGCTCCTTGGCTCACTGCATTCATCAGGAAATGCAAACAGAAAGGGGGGAAGTTGCTCCTCACAAGGAACAATTGCTCATTAATGGGATTTAAAATAGGCAAAGAATCTACAGCGGATCCCTGAAATAAAAATAAATTCTCTCTGGCTGCAGACTTGGGAATTTTAAGGAGTTTTGCTCTTCCAAGCTGGAGGACCTGAATCCTCCAGCCTTGGAGTAAACACCTCCTGCATTCCCAAAAATGCAGGGGATGCATGCAATTCCCAATCACCCTGAAGGAAATCCAATGAACCCACCAAACCAACAATAAATTTGTATTTTTGCATCCTGATGGGGGAAAAGAGAAGATTTTTTGGAGGCTCCTCAAGTCATGAACAACGAATTGAACAGAACTGGAGACACCCAGCACATCCCTGCTCTCCTGCTTGCTGCCCACTGGAAAAGGGAATTTTTCTCCACATCACCCCCTGAAGGACAGGGACAGGAGCAGCTCCAGCCCCTGAGGCACCCAGAATTCCAGGGAAAAGCAGGAATGCTGGGCTGGAGGCAGGAGGGCAGCTGATGGGAGATAAAATGGGATTTACTGGCTCAAATAAAGGTGCCAAAAGCAAGGGGTGATTTATTTACCCCACTGGGAAAACTGGATTCTCCATCACAAAAGGCTCTCCTTATAGCAGGGAGGTGCTAAACCTGCAACYCCAACTTGGATGGGCTGGAAAACTCAGGAATTCATGGAAAACCAAGCAGGGAGCAGCAAACAAAGCATCCCTCCCTTCCACTGGCTGGGGGATGAAATCAGGGTGGGTTTTCTGGAAATAAATATCAAATTCCCAAATAGTCCTGGTGAAACCAGGGTGGGTTTTCTGGAAATAAATACCAAATTCTCAAATAGTCCTGGTGAAATCAGGGTGGGTTTTTTTTTAAATTATGCAAATTTTTAAGAGCAAATGCCCAATTAATCCTGATGAAATCAGGGTGGGTTTTTTGTGAATTATTAAGAGTCAAATTTCCAATTAATCCTGATGAAATTTTTTTGTAAAAAAATAACAAAATGTTCAACTAATCCTGGTGAAATCAGGTTTTTGGTAAATTATTAAGTGCTAAATTCCCAATTAATCCTGATGAAATCAGGATGGGCTTTTTGTAAATAAATAGCCCAATTCCTAAATAAACCAGGTGAAATCAGGGTGGGCTTTTTGTAAATTATTAAGAACCAAATTCCTAATTAATCCTGGTGAAACCAGAGTRGGTTTTTATGAATTGTTAAGAACCAAATTCCCAATGAATCCTGGTGAAATTAGGGTGGATTTTTTGTAAATTATTAAGTGCTGAATGCCCAATTAACCCTGACAAAATCAAGACTTTTTTTGTAAATAAATAGTCCAATTCCCAATTAATCCTGATGAAATCAGGGTGGGTTTTTGTGAATTATTAACAACCAAATTCCCAACTAATCCTGGTGAAGTCAGGGCGGGTTTTTTGTAAATTTAAAAAATTATTATTAAAATCTAAATGCCCAATTAATCCTGATGAAACCAGGGTGGGTTTTTTGTGAATTATTACGAGCCAAATTCCCAACTAATCCTGATGAAACCAGAGTGGGTTTTTTTGTAAAAAAATAACCAAATTCCCAATGAATCCTGGAGAAACCAGGGCGGGTTTTTGTAAATTATTAAAAGCCAAATGGCCAATGAATCCTGGTGAAAYCAGGGTGGGTTTTTGTAAATAAACAGCCCAATTCCCAATGAACCCTGGTGAAGCCAGGGTGGTTTTTGTGAATTCTGGAGAGCCCAGRGCAGCCCAGTGAGGAGCTCTGGCAAATCCCCTTTGCAGGGAGGCTCTAATGGGGCAGCACAGGCTCTGCAGTGCTCCTTATGAACTGGTGACACTCTATCAATGCTGAATCAATTGGTGGCATTTACCCTGAGTGACAGAAAAGAAATAAATATTTATATCACATCACCTCTATCAATGAGGCCGGGCAGAAAGCTATTTCTAACCTGTCAATATTTGATTATCTTGAAGAATCACGTCCCCTTCTTTTAATGATTAATATGAATTCCTTATTAAAGCTAAATGGAAACTACTGGGGGAATATCATTAGGGATGCCTCAAAGCAGAAACTGCCAAAAAATAATCAAAAATAATGACCCAGGCCAGACTTAAGTAATGGTTAAGTGTGACTTAATCCCCCCAAAATGAACAAAAGTTAAAGTTCCACCCAGGAACCCATCGCCAGTTGTGGATCTGTGACCAAAATTCTGCAGAACTCAACTGAAATTTCATTCTCTCTCAACAAAAAGCAGATTAACTCCCATCAGGCTGACTGAAAAGTAGCATTAAAACTGAATTATTTATTTCTTTTTAGTGGGTTTCAGTAACATTTTTAATATCAGGAGAAGAGGTACYTAATCCTTACTTTTTTAATTGGGTTTAAACATAAAACTAAATTCTCATTTTCTTTTTAGTGGGTTTTAAGGAACAATCCCAATATCATAAGAAGTACCTAATTTTTAATTTTTTTTWAGTGAGTTTAATTTACATTTTTAGCATCATAAGAAGAGGCACTTGATCCTTATTTTATTTTTTTTCCCAGTAAGTTTAAATAACATTTTTAATATCATAAGAAGAAGTTTGGTTTTAAAATTTGAAACGCCAGGGAAGCAATCTGTGGATCTCTTGCAGGGCACACCAACCCCTTGTTCTCTGTAGTTCAGAACAAATAAAATGCCAAATTCAGCCAACCACGGAGAGGTTTCACTCCCATTCTGGGGTTTCACTCTAAAATAAATCACTCTGAAATAAATCAGTGATATCAGAGAAAGCCCCACTCTGATTTACAAGTTCAGCCACCTGCTGATGCTACTCCCAGAATCCCACAAGCCACCAAGGGAAACACATTATTTACCTGGCAATTCTGAAACATTGAAAAAAAATTAAAAAATTCAGGAATATAATAATACCTAATATAAAATAATATAATATATTTTTTWAAAATATCAGGAATTTGAGAACACTGAACTCAGCCTAAAATCCCCATCTCCAGCTGCATCCAGGGACTCGGCAGCGCTGGGCTCACATTTTGGAGGGGAAAAAATCTCATTTTTGGAGGGGGGAAAACAAATCTCACTTTTGAAGGGGGAAAAAARGAATCTCCTTTTTTTCCCTGAAAATATCCCAGGTGAGGCTGAAGGACAGCACCAAGCTGAACCTTCATCCTGCTGCCAGGCCCAGCCCCTGATCCCTGAAATGCCAGCGAGGCCGGGGAGGTCCCTGTGKGACACTGAGTAGGCACCTGGGATAATGAAGATTTCAGCTGCCAAGGCAGAGGGGAAGTGAAGAGCAGTTAAGAAAATCAATGAGAGCCTTTTATTTGCAGTGACACAGATGTCTCAGTCAATAGAGCCTAATAGGCAGCYCCGTGGACAGGTGCCTCCCTCCAAGGCTGCCAAACCTGGCACCAATACATCTGTATATTAAAATATACTTATTTGGCTTTATAAATATATAATAAATGTAAAATAAATATATTTTATATGTTTATCTTAGTTTTATAGTTTTATTTATTTATAAAATACATTTATATATTAAAATAGATTTATTTTGAATAAAAATATTTCATATCATACATATTAACTATAATATATATTAATACAATTTATATTTGGTTTTATAAATATAAAACAAATACATTTTCTACTTTTATTTTATTTTTATATTTTTATTCATTTATATATTTATATATGAAAATATATAAATTTATATTTTATTTTATTTTTATTTATTTTATTTATATAAAATTAATATTTTTATATTTTATGTATTTTAATAAATTTTATTTATTTATTTATAGGTTTCAATTTATATATTTAATATTTATTTATAGGAATATATAATAAATMCAGATAATATATTTTAATATATTTATTTTTATATTTGATATTTGTTTATATAAAAATATATTTATATATTTGAATATATTTATGTGTGCTTGAGAATTGTGGATTCCCCATCGCTGGGAGTGTCCAGGGATGGGGCCTGGAGCTCCCTGGGGCAGGGCAAGAGGATTTTCAGTTKGGGCTCTGAGATCCCTCCCAGCCCAAACCCACAACCCTGAGGTGATTCCTGACAAATATTTCACTATCTCCTGCCCTAACCCCACTAAGGTCATTTGTTGCAAAYAAATAAAACCTAATAAAATGAAATTTATTTTACAGTGAATTGTAAAATCAGGCTTCATTGCTATTCCAACTCAAYTAACAGCTAGCCTGTGGAGCTCCCATGAGAAATGAACTCCAAGGGTGAAAATCAGTTTACATAACAACTTATTCTTGCGAAAAAACCAGGTTACACCTGCAAAAACAAGAATTTTATCCCAAAAGAATCCGTAAAGGAAATATGTAAACTACCCAGAAACAGAGACATTTAACAAACACACACACTGGCAATGAAATGAATTTCAGCAGGCTGTTAATCAATTCATGCACAGTACCTTCTAATATTCCTGTAAATAAAAACTGTGGATTCTTTATTGCACCCTTTTAACCAAACCACACACCCATAACCTTAATTTTATCAATTAATTGTGGAAGCTTTCTCCACGCTCTGAGGTGCACTGCAGGGTTCTCCTGGGGTCAGAGTTTGTCAGTGCAGAAAGTCCAAATTTCCCACTAACCAGGGTCCTAACATTGCACCAAGTAAACAGAAATTCAACTATTCCACACGAAAAACCAAATATTTAATCCCATATTATTTCCATCTCTGATGGAGGCTGACAAGCGAGCAGCGACTCAGTTACCCAAAGCTGACTGAGGGGCCTCCATCCATCTGCAGCTAAAGCTGATTTTGAGAAGTGGGGAGCAAATTTCAGTGCCACTAAAAGCAAATCAGGACCCTGAACGCTCCCATGGCCCCAATTTTGGGTTTAAAAAAAATGACATTTCAGCTGCATGAGCTGGGAGCTGCACCCAGGGACCAGGTGTGCCCCAGGCAAAGCACCCACCTGGCCATTGGCAAGGATCTTCTTCAGCTCTGCAGAGGACTTCTTCAAGCTGCAGAAGGAAAAAAAMCAAATTAAACTAATTATTTTAAACATTTCACTCAGTCAGAAAAAGCGAGCAACACAAAGGGGAGGTTGTGGGTCCATRATCTGAGATTAAACTTGAAGGGGAAGGTGTGGTGAGAGCAGSCAGCACCGCAGGCAGCAGGCGTGAACAAGCAATTTGAACAGTTCAAAAAATAATAATAATTTTTAAAAAACCAATGTATTTTCCACCTTACAGCYGGTTTAGACACCTGACTGCACAACCTGCTGGGACACAAGCTAWTGCTCACCAGCTCTAAGAGGGAAATTTAAAATAAATTTGGGTGTTTAGCGCCCGCTCTCACGTGCCAGGGGCTCCAAAGGACCCCAGGAGAACGTGGCTCACACCCGGCTCTCCTGTGCCAATCTGGTGTTTGAGCTCCCCCAGGCAGGATCCAGGGATTCCCGTGGATCTCAGCTCCAGGCTGTGCTGCCAGGGACCCAGGCTGGGGCAGAATTCCTGATCTGGGACCTCAGGCCATGCCCAAGCCCCCGAGGGGAGCCCAGCTTCCCATGGGCACCCAGCCCGGGGCAGCCTGCTGAACCCCGGGGCTTTTCCAGGAGAATCCAGCCCAAACCAACACAACAAAACTCACTTGAATTCCTTCCCTTTGCTTTCCAGGAGAATCCACTCCCAAATCAACAAAACAAATCTCACTTTGGTTTAATCCCTTGCTATTCCAGGGGAATCTACCCCCAAACCAATACAACAAAACATGAATTTAATCCCTTTGCTTTTCCAGGGGAATCTACCCCCAAACCAATACAACAAAACATGAATTTAATCCCTTTGCTTTTCCAGGGGAATCTACCCCCAAACCAATACAACAAACCTCACTTTAATTTCTTCCCTTGGCTTTTCCAAGAGAATTCATTCCCAAACCAACACAATAAAACTCACTTTGATTTAATCCCTTTGCCTTTCAAGGAGAATCCACCCCCAAAACAACAAAAAACAAAACAAAACTCACTTTAATTTAATCCCTTTGCTTTCGCAGGAGAATCCATCCCAAACCACTCCAACAAACCTCACTTTAATTTCTTCCACGAGAACCTCACCAAGCCCCACCTCTCAGCTTGGGGAGYCAAAGGGTGAAACCTTTAATGCCCTAAAACTCCTCCAAAATCTCACAACCCGAACCCCTCCAAAAACTCACAAAATCCTGGTTTTTCCCCTCCTTTCCTGACAAACTCTGCTCCTTGGAGCTTCAACACAACAAACTGCCAGGGCAGCAACGTCTGCAAAACTTCATCTCAAAGGGACATTCTGCTCTTATTACTGAAGTTAAAAAAAAAAAAGAAAAAAGTACAAAATAATATATTCTTGAAAGGGCTGTGCACGTGTCTTGATCACAGATCATTATTAACAGGAACAGTGAAAACACAGATTTCATATTTGGTGGCTTTGTTCTTTAATAGGCCTCTTGTTCCCACGACTGCTTTAAAGAAAAATTAAGTTTTCCAAGGAAACATAAGTTGATCTTGTCATCTTTCATGACTAACAATTTGTGAACATGAAACAAAGAGAGACTTTCAATTACTTCAAAAACAAAACTCCTGGTGCAGAGGGTTTTGGAAAAGGAATGGCAATTAACCACCAGATAAGGTGACAAGAATCTTCTAGAAGCTTCATTTTCAATGCACTTGAAGAACAAGCTCAAAGTACAGGAGGTACTGAAAGGAAGCAGCAGCAGTGACAGAAAAATCAGCTTTATTTAGCTCAGCCTGGGGGGACTGCAGAGCACACAGATATTCTGATTTATTCTCTTTCCACTGAAGTTTTGGGATGGGATCGAATGTTCCCCCAGGGATGGGGCAAACTTTGCCAGGGTGGGATTTTTTAAAATCTCCACAATTAYAGAGGCACCAAAGGGAGCAGCACACTGGGATTACTGGTTTTGGATGGGGTTTGCAGTGGGAAAAAACCCCAGCCCTGCTGCTGGATGAGGCTGGGATCTCCCACAGTGAAAATGGGATTTGTGGGACTGCTCCAGCCCCAGGAAAGGCCCCCAAAATTCACCCTCCAAACGTGCCCAAAGCACCACAAATGTGCCCCACTGATCATGTTAATCTGTGGCAATTCACCTTTTTATTCTTCACAATTTTCCTTTTCCCTTCCTTTTTTCCCAGGGAGAAAAGGGAGCAGGATGCTGATGCACAGATAAATGGAATATTGTGTGCTTATTAGAATAATAGAATAATTTAGGCTGAAAGGAGCCTCCAGAGAATTTTATTCCCATGGCTCAGATATGCTCTTGTAGGAAGAAGATGGAGCCAGACCCTSCTTATTTCTTTTTAAGGATACAGAAAGATTTTTTTGTAGGTTTTTACCATCAGTATTATGACTTCCTGTAACAATTCATGTAATAAAAAGGAGTTTCTCCTCCAGCATTTGAAAAACAAATAAATAAAAAAAAACAGAGAATGAGTTCTCTTGCATTTTAAGACCTTAATATGGGTTTTTAAATTAGGGCTGGAATGTAAAAATCAAGATAAGAGAGAGGGACTCCAAAACTTGGCTGAACTGTAGGAAACAGGCACCTAAACTGAAAGGATTTTTTTGGAAATCCTACCCCACCCTAACAAACCTACCTAAGTTTATTATTTAGCCCATTTATGGGTACAAACCTACGAAAGGGAGTCAAACTTTCAAATTAAGGAGTCCTGGAATGAACAAGCAACAAAGAGCTGAACACAGACCCTGGCACTGGAGCAGCCGAAGGAGCTCAGCCCCAGCTGCACCTCAGTGCTTTTGAAAGGTAGAGCCACATGAAACACCAGCAAACCCAGCAAATCCTCATTTCTCCAGCAGCAAACCCTTATTTTTTCCTAAAATCCCCAGCAAATCCTTATTTCTTCCTGAAACACCCAGCAAACCATCGTTTCTTCTTAAAACACCCACAAAATCCTTATTTCTCCAACAGCAAACCCTCATTTCCTCCTGAAACACCCATCAAACCCCATTTACCCCGAAACACCCATCAAACCCCAATTTCTTCTAGGAATTCCCACCAATCCCCCATTTCTCTAGGAACAAACCCTGATTTCCTCCTGAGACACCCATCAAACCCCATTTACCCCTGAAACACCCAGTAACCCCCAATTTCTTCTAGGAATTCCCACCAATCCATTTCTCCAGAAGCAAACCCTGATTTCCTCCTGAAACACCCCTCAAACCCTGATTTCTCCCTGAAATACCCATAAAATCCTTATTTCTCTACCAGCAAACCCTAATTTCCTCCTGAAACACCCAGCAACCCCCAATTTCTTCTAGGAATCCCCACCAATCCCCCATTTCTCCTGGAGCAAACCCTGATTTCTCCCTGAAACACCCATCAAACCCTCATTTCTGAAATTCTCAGCAATCCCTCATTTCTCCAGCAGCAAACCCTGATTTCTCCCTGAAATACCCATAAAATCCTTATTTCTCCAGCAGCAAAATTCTTCTTGAAACACCCATCAAACCCTAATTTCTCCCTGAAACACCCATCAAACCCTCATTTTTTTTTCTGAAATCCTCAGCAATCCCCCATTTCTCCAGCAGCAAACCCTCATTTCCTCCTGAAACACCCAYCAAACCCTCATTTCCCMCTGAAAYACCCACCAAACCACAATTTCTCGAGGAGCAAAACCCAGTTTCTCCTGAAACACCCCCCAAACCCCCATTTCCCCAGCACAACCCCACGGGGAGCATCCCCCACCAGCCCCAACGCATCACCCACAGGAATCCCACCAGAAACCCACCCAACCCCAGCATTCCCAGAACCAACCCCAGCATTYCCAGARCCAACMSSRTGTGGGGCTCTGCTCTGGGTCCCAAAAAAAGGGAATTAAGGGGGGAAGGAGGGAGGAAGGAGGAGCAGGTCCTCACCTGTTGCTGGGCAGGGCCTCGGAGGCGCCGCTGCCGGCCCCCGCCCGCGTGTTCACCTGCAGGAGAGGGGGAGAGAGGAGCCTGAGCACAGCCCTGCTCACGGGACACGCTGCTAATTAACCTGTAATTTGCCACGGATGCCTCGTCTGGCTGGGAAGGTTAATGAGCTGGTTGCTAGGCATGCTGCTGGATGTAGGTTAGCAGGCTGCGCCATTCCGGGGCTGCAGCGCGCAAAGGATGCGCTGGGAAGGGAGAGGAATTCGGGACCTACTCTCATCTTAAACACTCAAAAAATCACTTAATGTGCTTATAGTCCCCTCCATTTGACTGTAGGGGCAATAAGGAATCAAGAATTTTAAATAATTCCACTGTGGTGCTTTCCACAATTGGATAAATGACTGAAATCAGAGGAACGAGGTGGGGGTTTAAAAGCTTTGAAGTAGTGGCAGACAGCAGTTGATAAATGAACTACTAAAATTTAAGAACATGATTAGCAGAGGTTAAAAACAAAAAGGCAAACCCATTTTGAATAAAACCACATCGATAAATATAGATATCACAGCCAACATTTTGCAGATGAATCCTTCTCCCACCCTCGCCAAAGGGAAAAAAAAATCAGAATTTAAAAAAAAAAAAATCAGCTTGTCAGAGCTCAAGAAAGTGCAGTTTTATTTGACATTTCAATAAGTGGAACACAGCATTACAAATCCATCTAACTTTCCTGAAACAATTATTGAAATTCGTACCTTGAGGCCATGTATGTTCCGTTTCCCAGGAGGTTTGCAGGCTGAAACAGTAATTGACTAAATTGTAGAACACATCAGGGCCATTTACAAATTTGCTCAAAATGAATCTTTTCAAAAGAAATGAGGGTGACACCAAAATTAGCAGAGAGAAATGATTGAAAAGTGCCTGGCGAGACCCAGAGTGGGAATTACAGCCCAGGATTTTTAACTTGCAGGAGTGAGCATTTATAAATGCTGAGAGCTTCCTGACACCGTGGCATGGAAATTCCCATTCCTGCTCCAAACACTGCACAACCCAGAGAACCCTTGGAAATTCTAATTCCTGCTCCAAACACTGCACAACCCAAAGAACCCTTGGAAATTCTCATTTCTGTCAAAACACAGCACAACCCAGAGAACCCCTGGCTSAAATAAGGGGATTTTTTTGGTAATTTAGATTATAACCTCGTGGCGCTGTGTTTTCACATGCTGGGGGTGTCTATCCCTGGAATTCCACAGGGACATTTGTAATCTAATATTTGGATTTTTAGGGAGTTGGCTGCGTCAGGAATTGGTCATTGTGGGAGAGGCACTTTGGGGGAAATGGGGAAGAAACGTGGGGGGAAAATGGGCAAGAAAAGGGCAGAAAAACAATGGGGGAAAAACAAACTTGGGGAAAAACAGCAGAGCCTTCAAAATGTAAATATTGAATAAATCAAAGGTAAATATGGGGGAAATCTGGGCAAAAACCATGGGGCAAAAACCATGGCAGGAGTAAGAGCAGTGAGCCTCTCTGGTAAATACTGAATAAATAAAAGGTAAATACTGAATAAATAAAAGGTAAATATGGAGGAAAAACCTGGGGGAAAACCATGGCAAGGGCAACAGCAGAGAGCTTCCAAAAGGTAAATATTGAATAAATAAAAGGTAAATATGGGGGGGAAACCATGGGGGAAACCTGGGGAAAAACCAACACATGGGGAAAAACAAACAGGGGAGAACCACGGCAGGGGCAACAGCAGAGCCTCCAAAAGGTGAATCTTGAATAAATAAAAGGTAAATATAGAGGAAAACCATGGGGGAAACCTGGGGAAAAACCCAAACCTGGGGCAACAGCCGAGAGCCTCCAAAAGGTAATTATTTAATAAATAAAAGGTAAATATGGGGGAAACCCATGGAGGAAACAAACAGGGGGGAAACCCAAACTCAGGGGGAAACTATGGCAGGGGWAACAGCAGTGAGCCTCTCTGGTAAATACTGAATAAATAAAAGGTAAATAGTGAATAAATAAGAGCTAAACACTGAATAAATGCCACTGAAAGTGTCACTTTTTGGGGACAGAGCCCCAAGGGTGGCACTGGATGGTGGTGGCTGGGTTCAGAGGGATGAGCTGCAGGAGGAGGAGGAGGAGGAGGAGGAGGAGGAGGAGGAGGAGGAGGAGGAAGCCTTTTCCTGAGCTGCCTCCAGGGGAACATTCCCAGCTCTCCAGCCAGGGCTGAGCCTTTGGAAGCCCCAGAGCTCCGTGTCCCAGCCCCAAGCCAAGGCTGTGTTAGAGGGGCTGGCACTGCTGAGGGATGGCAGAAATCTGRGTTTTTTCCCCCTCCTGTTTCTGAGAGCAGGCAGCAGAACTATTCACGAGGCAGAAGGACACAGGTGATGGTTACTAAACACAGCACTGGAGGCCACGTGCCTTTCAACAACACCCCAAATTACCACTGCATCCAGAGAGGGAAAATATTCCACATTAAAAAAATACCAACCCTAAATTATAAATTATAAATACATATAAGCCCATCCTGGTTTGCCAAYAGATTAAAATTGACATTTTGAACAAGATAGTCAATCAATTGTGATTTTTAGGGTGTGTATTTGGATGCTGTGTTCACCTTGCATTCCACAAATAGGCTGTAAATAACATGGGTAAAAGACAGAGATAAATATATTAAAATATCTATAAATACATAAAAAGGTATGTAGATATCTAAAAATATATACATATATAAATAACTATATATAGATATATAAAATGTAGACATATATAAATATACAGATATACTAAAAAAAGTAGATATACAAAAAGTGTAGATATATATATAAATAGATGTAGATATATAAAAATTAATTAATTTTACATATATAAAAATATATAACTATCTAAAATATATTAATATATACAGATATGTATATTAATATACATAAATATATAAAATTACATAGATATGTGTGCACACATTTTTTATATGTACACCACATACAGACATTGATTTTTAATATAAAATCCCCCTCTGCCTCYTACTACCTAACCAGCAATAATAAACCTATTAAAAATAGAGAAAAYACCAATTTTTTTTCCCTCGAAGATCTTTTTATTATGAATAAATAAAGCACAGCCCAGGTAACACAGGTTGGCACGTGGAAATGTGCTCCTTACAGGATTTTGATGGAATACAGGAGTTTTTGGGAGCAGGAACTGAGGCTTCCTCAGAAGTCAGAGAGGCAGGAAAGAAAAAGAACTCAAAGGACTTGCAAAGGAATCTCTTGAAAGGGAAGAAGTGGAAATTAGAGGCAGAAAAGCTGCAGGTGCTGCTGGGGCTTTCAAGTGGGGAACGTGGAGAGGCAGGGCCAGAAGGGCACAGGAGGAAAGGGCTGCCAAAATTTGGGATGTTCATTACAGAGGCAGGACAAGGAGACAGGGAAGGAAAAAATAATTAAAAAGAGAGCAAGAAAGCAGAAAAAAGAAAAGAGCAGGAAAGCAGAAAAAAGAGCAGGAGAGCAGATTTTGGRATTTTGTTGGGTATTTCAGAGGAGCTGCAGAGCTCAGGGGGGGTTTGGGGGAAGTTTGAAAGCTCTAACCCAGGAAAAAAGGGGTTTTAAGGGTGGTTTGGGAAGATGAAACAAAACCTGAGCTCTGGAGCATTTGGAGGGAGTGGGGAGGAGGAAACGCAGCAGAGGCAGAGCTGAGCAGGGCTGAGGAGCTGGGGGGGCAGGGGGGATTGAAGCTGGGGCAGAACCGAGACCATTCCCAATTGTGTCCAGCCAGAGACCATCCAGGAGACAGCAGCAGGACAGGAACCCCAGGGCTGGCTCTCCAGGAATGAGCCAAAGGGAGAATTTAAAATCCCCAAGTGYGCTTTAAACCCAGGGTGGGTGAGGTGTGAGCAGCTCCTGGCAGCACTCCTGGGATGGAGTGTTTACAGGGAAATGTAAAGAGTTCAAGGAAAATYCCAAAATTTTCCAACCTACGGGGATCATCCAGCTTCCCTGAGCCACAAGAGGAGGATCCAGGGAGTCCTCAAGAGCTTTTCCAGGGCTTAAGGGGCTCCAGGAGAGCTGGGAGGGCCTGGGGACAAGGGATGGAGGGACAGGACACAGGGAATGGTTTAAATAGGGCAGGGCAGGGATGGATACTGGGATATTGGGATGGAATTCCCAGMGCAGCTGGGGCTGCCCCTGGATCCCTGGAATGTCCCAGGCCAGGCTGGATAGGGCTTGGAGCAGCCTGGAACAGGGAAAGGTGTCCCTGATCATGGAAYGGGATGAAATGGGATCCATGGGATGGGATCCATGGGATTTCAGGTCCTTCCCACCCAAACTATTCCAGGACTCCATGATCCATGCCTGGGAAGGGGCAGGAGATCCCTCCCTCTCCCTGCCCTGAGGAGGTCACAGCTCCCTCACCTGGGAATCCCCTCCCATCCAGACCCTGCCAGCCTGAGCCAGACAAAGCCAATTTTCCACAAAACCCCAATTTTCCATAAAACCCCAATTTTCCACAAAACCCCAATTTCCCAGATTCCCCTCCACCTCCCGTGCCCTTTGCAGGGGAGCACAGGGAACCCCCAGGAATCCCACCCAGCCTCTTTGGAGAGCTCGTCAGCAGGGCTTGAGGAGGCTCCTGTTAAYTGCCCAATTCAAACTTCAGAGAGTTGTAAGTAATGGAAGTGTGCAATGTTTAATTGGGAGCCTCACAGTATGATTATTTGTGTAATATCTGTTAAGTGAGGGGAGTTTAATTTTTAATTATTTCAATTAATTTATTGCTGGGAGATTTACTTGGAGAATTTCAACCTTCTCAGTTCCATCAATTAAGAGGCAGAGATTCAGAGCCTGGCTACTGAGATCTGAATGAATTATGTAATGCTTTTTAAGGAGGCTTTTTCCAGCCATTCCTGGAGCTCASAGAGAACATTCCCAAAAAACACCCCTGAGCTGCCTGTGGATTTCTGTCAGCTTGGAGATGACCTATTTTTTAACTGCCTCAGCCCACAGAATTGATTACATCTCTCCCTGTTCAGCAGAGTTATTGAAGTGCTTGTGAATATTTGGACAGCACTAAATGCCCAAATTTCAGACAAAACCTTTGTCCTGGCTGGAGCTGCTGTGGCAGACATGTCCCACAGTGGGGACAGGGACACTGCCCAGCCTGGCAGGCTGATTAATGACATCAAAACAGCTTTAAAARGCCCAATTTTCATAAGTATCCAAGCCTTCAGTTATTCATCTGCTTTGCTTGGAAAGAACCATCACCAATGAGTTCTTTAAATGTACTTAAATCTGTACTCTGCAAACCTCGTTAGTCTAATTTACTCCAGGAAATTAGCTGCTTTCTATGCAATAAATGCACTTTTCTCCACACTCCCCACAATAATGAATTCCTCTCTCCAAATTAAGAGGTAAACACGATGCTCTGTGCATTTAAACCTCCCCAAAACGTGCCAGGAGCTGCTCCAGCAGCACCAGTTCCCTGGGCTGCTGCCTGGGACCTGCCCAGCATTACCTCGTGGGTAGATCTGCAGAGGCTCTATCAACTGGCCATTCACTTGCTGCTCCATCACAGTGGAGTAATACTGCAAAAAAAAAAAAAACCAAAAAAGAGATGAGTCAGTAAGCCAGGAGTGCTGAAAGCGCTTATGGATTGTTTAATTCTGAGTATTTTCATTTTCTCTGCAATTGCCACGGTGCAGACCAGCCCTCAGATGGCTCCTTTCCATCTGCAGCGCTCCCACAAAAAGGAATTTTAAACCAAGGAGCTGTGGGGCCACAGGGAGCTGCTCCTGCCTCAGCAGGGAGGGCTCCAGCAGGTGAGGGAATGAGACATTCACAGTGTGGAATAYTCACAGCAAATGCAGCAGCTGCCACAGCTGGAGGAGCCGGGAAAACCAGACAGGGCCACAAAGCCTTGGTGCAAATAAACCCCAAATACCCCCTAAATCACCCCAAAACTGGGCAGTTTGAAAACTCCAAGGGAACCCCAAAGGGGTCTGGAATTCTGGGCAGTGATGAAGGAYCAGCACAGAGGATCCCAAAGCTGAGAGCCCAAAAATCCCCTGCAGACATCCTGAGACACTGAGCAGGAGCTGCTGCAGCGATCCAGGGATGTTTGGTGGTTAAAAAACCCTCAGAATGGGCAAAAAGGGCTGGAAAAGAGCTGGGAGCATCAAAACCCAGCAAGATGCTCAGGCTGGGAGAGCTGGGAATGTTCTCCTGGAGAAGGGAAGGATCCAGGGAAAGCTCAGAGACCCAAAAGGAGTGCTGGGAATGTTCACCTGGAGAAGGGAAAGATCAGGGAATGCTCAGAGATCCTAAAGGAGAGCTGGGAATGTTCCCCTGGAGAAGGGAAGGATCAGGGAGAGCTCAGAGATCCTAAAGGAGAGCTGGGAATGTTCTCCTGGAGAAGGGAAGGATCAGGGAATGCTTAGAGATCCTAAAGGAGAGCTGGGAATGTTCTCCTGGAGAAGGGAAGGATCAGGGAATGCTCAGAGACCCTAAAGGAGAGCTGGGAATGTTCTCCTGGAGAAGGGAAGGATCAGGGAATGCTCAGAGACCCTGAAGGAGAGCTGGGAATGTTCTCCTGGAGAGGGGAAGGATCCAGGGAGTGCTCAGAGATCCTAAAGGGCTCCAGGAGAGCTGGAGAGGGACTGGGGATGGAGGGACAGGGCACAGGGAATGGCTTCAGGGTGGGAAAGGGGAGGTTTAGATGGATCTTGGGAAGGAATTCCTGGCCTTGGGCTGCCCCTGGATCCCTRGAGTGTCCAAGGCCAGCCTGGGGTGGTGGAATCCCTGCCCATRGGATGAGCTCTCAGCTTTGGAATTCCCACTTCTCCAGGAGAATTCCAGGACCTGCAGACATCCCCACACAGGACAGAAACATTTCTGACCCCTGCCTGGAACAACCAACCGGAATAAACACACCTGAGAGTGGTTCCTGCCCCCCAAAAAACACAACAGAGGAGGAGGGAGGGAGGAAAAAGCCTCTCCATTACTCACCAGCGATGACAAGTAAATGAAATATCAATCATGTAAGCTGTCAACCTTTTGGGACAGCAATAACTGTTAACAAGTAGTCTGGAAAAATTGTCTGAAAATGACTTGTCCTCCACAGGCCAGCGCTGGAGGTTTCCATGGAAAATTAAGATGCCAGTGGCTATTTGGAACATTGTTCAGGTATTCTTTTTAATGGGAAATTTGCCACTTATTGATCCAGAGCGTGTAGCCCTTGCTTTCAGAGAGCTGCAAGCAACTTTCCAATCAGTGCCTGTCAAAAAAATTACTGCCTTTTTATACAGATACAAGACAACAGCTCCAGAGCAGCTCCACGGCTCTCCTTAATTAACTGCACTGCCCAGCCCTGACAAAATCCCATTTACACCCCCCCAAAATCAGCCTAATTCAAAGCATTTCTGCATCATCTGAGAGAATTCCAGACCTGAATCAAGTTCCTGCCAAATTCATAGAGCAAAGAACCTAAAGGGAAGGTTCAAAATGATTTAAAATATCACAATTATTCAAAATAAGTCCCAAAATGACCCCAAACAAATAAGCCCCAAAATTACCCCAAATACCAAAATTACTCCAAATAAATATTAAAATGACCCCAAATATCAAAATTACCCCAAATATCTTTTCCCAGTTACAATATGTTTCAAAGTCTCCATCTCGGGGAATTGGTTTTTTCTCCTTAAACTGAAAAAAATCCACTTTATTTACATTTTAGAGAACACCTGCACCACATCAAAATTCCCTGAAATACTTTCCCAGCTGGCCAATCCTCCAAATATTTGTTGCAGGCCTCAGAAGGAGCATTTTTTCTCTTCCCCAAGATTATGAATGAATTCATTTCCCAGGCTCAGAACATTTGTTTCCCTGGTAAACACATCCCAAAACGAAGCCCATAGGATGTGAGGAAGTTCAACCATCAGTGCAACATTCAAATAAAAAATTAGTTTAAAACTGAGGAGAAAAATTTTTCAGAGAAGAAGAAGCTGCTGAAGCAGAAAGAAGTCATTTCCAGGCATCCCATAATTTTGCAGGGAAAGCAGAGAGTTGGGCAATCAGAACTCTAATGTACTGAAACTTGAACAGTGAGCTTGGAAGCATAGCAAAAAAATGACCTTCCCAAGGCATGATTCATYTGGAAAACTCAAAGTTTGCCACTTGGAAGGCAAAAAATGGCTGAGATTTTCCCAGGAAAACAGAGAACCACCAGGAATTCTGGGGGGAGGGAACTCCAGGGAGCTGCTGGAGCCAAACAGGGAGGGGAAAGGGGCACAAAGTGCTCAGAACTTCACTCTCAGCAGGGTTTTTTCAGAGCCAGAACCTCTCCTGAGCTGAGCACCATCCCCAAGCTGGGATTCCCTCCCTGAAACCTTCCCCAAGCTGGGATTCCCAAGAATCTGGGGAGAAAAAAAATCCCCAAAAGCCACCTGGAGCATGGGGAGGAGCCAGGCTGGGAGAGCTGGGAATGTTCTCCTGGAGAAGGGAAGGATCAGGGAATG
>JACDOX010000039.1:1018406-1036791 GCA_014549065.1 Cardinalis cardinalis
CCGGGAGCGGGGTCCCGGTGCCATCCCCCGGCCCGGGAGCGGGGTCCCGGTGCCATCCCCCGGCCCGGGAGCGGGGTCCCGGTGCCATCCCCCGGATCAGGAGCGGGGTCCCGGTGCCATCCCCCGGATTAGGAGCGGGGTCCCGGTGCCATCCCCGGGCCGGCTCGGGGGTCCCGGTGCCGGCCGGGCTCACTCACCAGCACATCCCTGAAGAGCAGCTGGGGCGCGGAGTGCACGGTCCAGTCCACGGCGGCTCCGTCGGGGATCTTGATGCGGATGACGAGCGCCTGGCTGTCCATGGCGCCGCAGGGGCCGCAGAGCAGCCAGAGCATCCCCGCCCCGCGGGCTCACATGCTGCGGCCGCCGGGCCGAGCCGGGCCGGGCCGGGCCGGGCACAGCCTGCACCGCCCTCCCGCAGGAAGGAGCCGCTGCCCCGGAACCAAAACGGAGCCCCGGGAGGAGGGGATGTGCGGCGGCGGCGGCGGCGGGAGGAGGAGGAGGAAGGGGAAGAGGAAGGGGAGGCGGTGCYATGGGCGGGAGGAGGCGGGCCCGGCCCCGCGGTGAATTGCGTTCCGCTTTCTGTGCCTCGTGTTTTGACGGGAAAAGCGCAGTTAAATGGCAGATCCAGCGGGGCCGCGCCGGGGTTCCCGCTGGAAGCGGTGCTGACCCCCGGGGGTTCGGAGGGACCGCCCGGAGCTGCTGGCCGGGGCTGGCTCCGGGCTGTCCCATCACACACACGAACACAACACAAACCGAAACTCAAACACAAATACAGACAAACACAAATACAGACTCAAACACAACCTCCGGGCCGTGCCCGCTGCGCTGCCATAACCCGCCCCGGGAGCTGGSGGAGTCACTGCCCCTGAAGTGCCCGGGGATGTCGCAATGTGGCACTCGGGACACGGGGAGGGCGACTGCGGTGCTGGGTGAGAGTTGGGCTCGGGGGTTCCGTGCTCGGCTCTGCCCATCCCTGCCTGGGTGTCCCTGCGGAGCAAACTGGGAATGGGCTCTGGGATGGGCACTGGGAACAGGCACTGGGAACGGGCACTGGATGGGCTCTGGGATGGGCTCTGGGAATGTGCTCTGGGATGGTCACTGGGATGGGCTCTGGGAATGTGCTCTGGGATGGGCACTGGGATGGGCTCTGGGCCAGCCCAACGCCAGCAGGAGCAGGTTAGGGAAGGGCTGGGTGCAGCTGTGCCCGCAGGGTCACACACGTCACTCCTCCACGTTCAGCTCTCTGGGGTTGATGTCCAGGTACAATTCTCTGAGTCCCACATGGGACAATTCCCGGGTACAATTCTCTGATGTCCAGGTACAATTCTCTGAGTCCCACATGGGACAATTCCCAGGTACAATGCTCTGATGTCCGGGTACAATTCTGCCATCTCTCCCCCCCACCATCTGTCAGGGATGCAGCTGAAATCAGCCTGGTCCAAACCACGATCCATCTTCCTGATGAAAGAAAACCCCTGCCCACCTCAGCAACACTGTTTTGACAGCTCTGCCATCACAAAACCCCAAATTCAGCTTTTCAAACCAGCTTTTCACTGCCACAAGTCAGAGGGAAAGCTCTCTGCTCCGCACAGCTCTGCAGCATAAAACAATCCACTTCTTTTTTTTTAAGAGAACAGCAGCATTAATCTCAATTGTGGGCTATTGATCCGTGCATTTTATCACACTCTCTCACATTATCATCTCTGACAAACTGGACTATTTGAGTTATTTTATCAATTTAGAGGGGGGGAATGGGAGGTATATTTAATTCCTGGAACGTCTTCAAGCTTCTTCATATTCGGATTCTACTTTGTTTGAGCTTTAGGAAAAAAAAAAATTCAATGGCCATTAACAGAGATAAATTCTCTCTCTGTTCAATAACTTTATAATTTAGTTCCTATACTAAAAATTAATAGAGCCCCAGCTCCTAAGGATCTAAGGGACTGGTGGTGCCCACACAGACATCTTTCTGCTCAAATGAACCTTTTACCTGCAGTCCCTGTGTACCTCTCACTCAGCTCCATTTCAATCAGAGTCATTTTCTATTAAATTTTAAAGAATAGGACACAAAATGATGGAATTTCTATAGACCTGCAATTTTTCTAAAATGTCTTCTTCATTTATGAGACTATGGGGAAAACCAACTCAATTTGCCAAATTTGCATAAATATTACGTCGATTTTCCAGGGCTAATCACAACCTTAATCCCCCATTCTGATTTGTGTAATCAAACTTGAAGGGCTTTTATATCTTAAGAAGTACAGCACATTGAGCACATATTTATTGATACAGGTTTGGTTTTGCCACAGACTTCTTTAAAACCCAAGTTTAATCAGAAATTTTCATTTGCCATTGGAAGCAAATAGTTGCTATTTGTTTTATCATGTTGCAGAAGTTTTGCTATGAGATGTCACCAACRTTTATTTTTATATCTTATTCTTTAATGGTGGGGGAAATTGATGTTGTGAGAACACAATCCATGATTTTTTAATAGAAAATAATCTTGAAGTTCTGCGTTTGAGTAGCCCAAGAATCTCCCCTTAAAAAGTTCAAGTTCCCAGCAGAAGGATTACAGAATCCCCATTAATTTAGATAATCAAAAGCCTGATTTCCCCCACTAAATGCAAACAACACAACATTTATAACCACATCTCCAAAATTATTGTTCACCCCCAAAGGAACAGCACCCAGAATCCGGGAAGGAACGAGGTGTCAATGCTGTAATTACAGGACGGTGAAGGCCAGGGCTTGTCTAAATGCAGGTTTTCATTAGCGAGGGGGCAGAGGCTCCCTCGGTGGCCGCCAGCAGCTGCCACTCGCAGTGTGCTGCTGCTCTCTGCTGCTTTCCAGCGCCGCTGGAGAGCCCCGGGAGCATCCCGAGCTGCCCACAACAGGAAATAAATATTTATTTCCAGAATGCTGACACAGGAGGGGAGGAAAATCGTTAGAAGCTCGCGGGAGTCTCCGTGAGGATGGGAAAACGCTGTCTCCCAGGGATTTGCTTAGCAGGATAATTGACTCCAAAAGTAAGGAAAGAAGTTACGGCTTGGTTAATTCCCACTGCAAAAGAAGTTGCCCAGCACCAGAAATTTTCTGGTTTTGCTCTGTCACGAGCACCCCGTAATGGAGTTTTGGGTCCCTCCAGCAGAACTCTGTAAAAAGAAGAGGGAGCAAAACAAGAGCTGCTTCCCCTGGCGCTGCTCCTGAGTATTCCCGAGCCAGGGTGTGGATTCAGCTTTTCCTGGCCTGCGGAGGGAGGGCAGGGCTCATTCTCAGCAGCGGGATGGGTGAAARTGCCCAGCAGTGAATTAAAACCAAGACCAGGATTCCCAATTCCCCCAGTCCTGCACTCATCCCTTTGGATCAAAGGAGGCACAGGAGGGATCGAGGCAGAAAATGCTGATTGCATTCTGGATCCTACTCAGCATCTCCAATAATCTCATTATTAATAGAATTTTTCCAACTATCTTCTAGGAATAATTTTATATATATATATATATATATATATATATATATATATATATATATGTATGTATGTATGTATATGTGTGTGTATATATATATATGTATATATGTATATATATACATACACATATATAATAATATAATAATATACATATAATAAAAATAATAATGAAATAATAATGTATTTATAATAATATATAATGTAGATAATATAATATTATAAAAGTGTAATAATGTATATAATGTTACAATAAAATTATATAATATATAAATAATATACTAATTTAATGTTATGATAATGTAATTAAATATATCATATTATAATAAAACTAATATAATATAAATAATATGTAAATTATGTATGACCTAGGAATAATGTATATTTATTATGTAACAGGTTAAATAATTCCCATTTAACTATGAAAATATTTTGGAATACTGCTGTTACCAGTGCTGTGCCACCTTACCTGTAATTCAGATATTAAATATAAAACACACCTGGAGGAATCAGGATCTCTGTGCCAGCCTTTGGTTCACCAAACTCAATTTATCATCCCTGCTTCCTCCCTGCACCAGTTTCTAGGCTGCAATTATAAATAGCAAAGGAGAAATTCTCAGTTTCCTAGAGAAAATGGCACCTGATGGTTGTTTTAGGAACACACGTTTTCCTGTCTTTTTGGAAAGATACAAATATCTAACTTTCTATGTTGATAAAGAACATATCACAGTGAAATTCACTTTTTTTCTTTTTTCCTTTCAATTGCCTGTGAGTGCAGCAAACTGAATTCCCTCAGGCTGGTGAAAAATAGGTCAGCAGTGTCCAGGCTTTCTAAAGATATTCCTCCCTGAAAGGCATCTCCTGGAAAGACTCACCAAGTGCACCATGGATAAATTCAGATTCCTCAAAAATGGCATTGAAACTTCCACCCAGCTCCCACTGCCCCTCCCAGGCACTCTGCAGTTTCTCTGGAATACAAAAGGACTGTCTGGAACTCAAACATCAGGAAATAAATTCATCTTATTTTCAGTTCACAGGGCTCAAGCAGATCTTTTAAAGCTCTTTTYTCACAGTAAACCCAACTCAGACTGGAAGAAAACATCACAAAAGTGAACTTAGTTTATGCTCAATTAGTTAATATTTAGTTTTTGCTTTAAATTATGAATAACTTTTGAAACAGTAAACCCACCTTGGTCTGAAAGAAAACATAACAACAGTAAACTTGATTTAGGCTAAATTAGTAAATATTTAGTTTTTGCTTTAAATTATGAATAGCTTTTGCAAACAAGCAGATTCTATGATGCACAGTGACAAGGTAACTCCAGCAGTTGGGCTGTGTGTGGTTAATGATGCTCCTGTACCCCTTCAGATCAGCTCCAGGGGCTGCATAATTGTTTTTCTGTCAACCTATAAATTCTTGAGTAACAACAAAATTATTGTGATTTTTCTTCCTAAATAATTCATATCTCACAAAGTACATAAGCAGGCCCATGAATCACTGAGCATGTAACAATCATATCTAATGGCATTTCTTCTTTTAAGGAAAAAAAAAAACAGGTTTGACTTTGTAATCTTGTTCAAAAATCAGTGTTCTAATCTGATATTTACATTTTAAACTTGAAAGTTCCCTTGATCAGAGTTTTTGTCTGAAGGATTGCTTTTAATCATGTTCTCCACTTTTAATTCTATTAGGATTATTAATATCACTGCAAGAAATAAATTGGGTTTATAATGAACTACAGCAGGGCTCATAAACTGTGCTTAAAGTGATGCAATTACTTTAAAAATCACTGTAAGTTGTATTTGACTTTTTAGGTCTTAAATGCAAAACYAACATCTTATTTTTATCTAGAAATCAATCTTTCAAGCAAACTTGCAATATATTAGTGACAATTTTTACTCTATATTCCCTGGCTGCAGTGCTGAAGCTGCCACTTGTTCCTAGGTGTATTTAAACTGAAAAACACAGCCCGAAATTTAAATCATGACTTCTATTTCCAGAAATAGGGAAAGGAATCAAGACAACTCTCAAAATTATTAACTCACTTTTCTGTAGTGAACATGATTAAGGGGTTACAGCAAAAGCCAATATAAATTAAATGGCCACAGTAAATAATGCATGAGGCAAAATCCCCTTTGTTTCAGGAAAAGTTGCTCCAAACCAGAGGCCTAAGGGCATTCAACTATTAAAAAAATACCTAAATTTCATTCAATAATAATAACATACATCAGGGAGATCTATAATTATGGTTTGTGAGGAGATTTAGGTCAACACACAAGGTAAGGTGAGGACAGATTTAAATTCTGCCCAAGTCAATGGAAGGTCAGCAGGAGAAAAGCTCTGGATATTGCTCCAGGGAAAGAGAGGGGAGCAGGAAAAGAGCACAAAAACTGATTTTTCAGGCAATATGAGAGTACTGATCATAAATATTTAGGAGTTCCAATCCAATCTTTAAATCCAGAATTAATTTACRGTGGGGAAAAAATGTTAAGAACTTYGTGTTGAACTGGGTCCACCRGCATGTAGTTCCACAGTGCAGGTGGACCCAGTTCAACACAAAAGTGGTGCTAAAAAGAGGGATGTTAAATCTAAAAATATTTAAATAAAACCAACTGCCTGGACCAYGTTTGCATCAGCAGCCCCAAAACTTCAGGAAAACAAACAAACCCACCAATGTTTAAGCACAATTTGGAGACAGCAGCAGCAAAGGGCATTTCTTGGGGTAACTCATTAGCACCATGGAGTCTCAGGTGAAACATTTATCAAGCATACAAAAAGGCCTAAAAGTGAAATATAGTAATTAAGAGCTGGGCTTTATCGATTGCAGGGCTTAAGTAATTTTTCAGAAGCCAGGTAAGATTTAATAAGTATAAGTAGTTAAAGATCCTGCCCTGGCTCTGCCATTAGAGTGTAATTGAAGCGGTAAAAAAGATCAGCTGAACGTGTGTTGATTACCACCTTATCTTTGAAAGGCAATTAAGCACCTCAATCATTGCAACAAGATTTGATTGTGCAGCCTTTATTGGACATTGATCTTTCAGCAGAGCAGCTGCATTTCCCATTAAGTGACAGCAGCAGAGTTTAACTGGGACACCCGAGCCCGCTGACCCGGCTCAGGGGTGACACCACAGCTCCTCCAGCTTCAGGTGCCCACAAGGATCATTATTATTTAAAGAGATGCTACAAGGAGGAGCCACCTGATCCTCAGGATTTTGTTTCTCTGGAGTAGTTAAGAGAGGTGAAACAAAGCTCTGGGACGTCATCTCTGCCTCATTTAAACATCAGCAAAGAGATAATTAAGGCGAGGCTTGCAGGGGGAACTAAACTTTGTATTGAATGGGAGCAGAGCAAATCAGATCTGTCAGAAGTCAAAAGGGTCATCTTGTGGATCAATTATCCCTGAGTGCTGCAGAATTTTTTGAGACAGGGTGGTACAAATCTTCCTGGCCTTCAGTATCTTGCATTCAGACCAGAACTTGAGTGATAAGAAATAGAGGCTAAGAAGTTGGTATTCATAGCAAAAAAGAGTGAAAGTCAGATGAAACATTTTACCTTTGAAAACAAGCAGCTGAGTTTATAGCCACACATAATGAAAATTATTTCATGATTTAATAACTCAAGTTATCCCTGACAAAGRGCTCATTTCCCCTCTGAAGAAGTGCAAGAGCTCCCACCCAAGCCCTCATGAAAGGAATGAGCCATCCCATATTTGCACTCTGCCCTCAGACATCTCCCAGTTCATCCTTCAGCACCATCAACTTCCTAAGAGCAAGAGGTCCATTGATTTTCATGTAATACAAGAAAATATTACATTTGCTTAATTGTTACACAGTGAGATCATTGAACAAGAGATCAGGGCTCCATTTAATGCTGCAAGCAGCACGGAATTGCAGCAATCAATAGGGCAGTTTGTCAGGGATGTTCTCCAAGGAGCCCTGCCCATCACTGCAGGGCCAGGGGGTGCTGCTGCACGTATTGGAAAACAGGTAAGCAAAGTCAGCAGTGCCCATTATCAGAAATCAAACGAGCTGCAGGGAGAGGAGCTGCAGCTCCAATGAAGAGCTGTATTTATGGTCTGGTAATTAAAAACCATTTTATCAACCTTGTGTTGAGCCTAAACCTTTACAGCCAGGTATTGATGAGCTCTGTGGCAGTGAATGAGCAGTATTTGACTTTAAAATTATGGGCTGCAGTGAAAACCAGCTCGAGGAAAATGCTAACTGCAATTATTCTTATTAACGAGGGGTCTGGTAATGCCATCTCTGCTTCTTTGAGGCATTTAACTTGTGGCAAGAGTATTCTCCAAAATTTACCAGTGCAAGCACTTCTCTGATTAAGGTGTTTAGTGCTGCTTTTAGTAAAGCCAGATGTGTTGCTTCATTAAGTGGGAAACACTTCTGTTATCTGGAATGAAGTTTAAAAGTATTTAAATGACATTATACTGTAGTCACAGGTTGATAATCATTTATTGAGGAAAAGTGATTACCCTTCAAACCAGCCCCTACCCATTTCACATTTCTTTTTTGACTCATGAGAACTGGAATGACCAACTTCCAYCACCAGCTGAGGGATTTGGAACTGACAGCATTAACTGCTGGCACTAAATCCCAGCAMCAGCAGTAGATCCTGCACTGGTCTCCCTGTTTCCATTAATTCCAGATTTCCACCATCCAAATAGTTCCCCAAAACCTTTTTTTTTTTCCAGGTTTCCAACTGATATGAAGTTATTTTGTCATTGTTTGTGCCTAAAGCTGTGCTTGGTTGCAACTGGAGCAATCAGTTATTTTGCATCCAAAAATTGAGATATTCTTGTGGTAGTCTTCTCATTCTCCCCATTAATTAAAAACACCAGCAATTTGTGAATTAGCATAAAGGGCTAAATCTTCTACATCACTTAGATTTTGTACTTACCTGTAAAGCAATCAAAAGAAAAATAACAACACACATCYGGAACTCAAGAATTGCAAAAGATACAAGCACCAAATGGATTTTGGACATTTTATTTAAATATCATTTCAAGAAATGTAATACAGCCATTTTGCACTTGTTTTAGAGTGGGGTTTTTCTTCCCCAAAGGCTCTTCCAGGTGACCACTCAGTGCCAAGGATTTATTCAGACACAGTTACACCTGTGACAATTAATTCATTATGAAATATCTAGACAGGATCTACACCTGAGCAGCTGTGTCTTTTCAGGGACATTCTGAAAATGTCAGAGCATTCACAGTTTCCTTGCCCACAGGCTACAATTCAGTTCTCTAAGTTGATAAATGCATTTGTGTAAATGATCACAGGTTTGTCCAGCAGCCCCAGTCCCTGACTTCCAGACACACCCTCAGAAATTCTAATTCTTCAGCTTCACACCTCTGCAAAAATAAATCTCTCACGACCAAAAAGTCCAGGCAGCTTCCTGAAACAGCACACTGAGTATGAGAACACAGTATAAACCCCAAAATTTTTAGGTTTTTTTAGTCAAAGGCAGCAGATATTTGTAGCACAGAACCCACCAGAGGACAGCTATTCAGTTCAGTACATGGCTCCTTCATCTTCCTTATTTAGAAAATAAATAGTGACTGGGCCWTGGCTGGTGTGAACAGTCTCTGTGACACGGGCAAAGAACCAGGAGCCAATTCCATACAGTAACGTTGGGATGCCTGAGGAGAGATAAAAACACATTACACACACACAGAGGGAAATCCAAACTGCAAATTCAGAGCGAGGMATGGTGGCTCCAAAATGAACTGAGAGGGAAAGCACCCCTGGAAAATATTAGAAATATTTTGTCTTTATTTAAATGAAGTAGTCAGTGCTCAACACCTTTCCTGTTGACACGAGGCAGGAAGCAGCAATATGCAGGAATTATCAGAAAAAGAAATCAGGAGAACAACATGAAAGAAGCAAAACATTGCCACGTACACGTGATTTCTAGTGATTAAATATATATATTTATCTTCAAATAYTAAACCCAAACTCCCGGAATATCCACTTAAGTTATTGGAGTCTATGTCAGAGCAGAAATTTAAAAAATAGGCAGTGAATCCATAGATCAACATGAAGCTACTCTGGGGTATATCAGATTAGCAGTCAAAACTACCAGCTCCAAYAGAACTGCAATGGGCAAAAAGGTTTATATATATATATACATAAAGTGATATGTTTTAGCCTTGCCAATTTATCCATCTATTACAGACAATATTCTGTTTTTTACAGAGGAAAAAACAGAGTTGGATTTAGGCCCTGAATTCAGAAACACCAAATTTAACATGCTTGAAGCTAAGCGCTTAAGCAGGATTCTGAGGGAAATAAATTGCCTTTTTAATCATGTTTTCCAATCATTTAAATAYGAAACAGGAAGGATAGTTGTGAGAAAAAGGTGTGACTGGGTGGAAAGAAAATCAGATTTTAAAGGATCTATTAAGAAATCAATCTTTGTGAYTGTATTTTCTCACTACGTCAGTCTGGAAAGGTCAGAAAATTAAGTGCAGCAGACATGTTTTGAAAMAGTCATTGAAGACTTGCAAAAAAAAGGAAATTTTAAGAAATTGAACACGAAAATAAAGAATGCATGAAATGTTATGGCACTGTCCATGCTGGCATTCAAATAAGCATTGAATGTACAGCCAAAGTTTTGAAATAATACAGTTCAAAACTTAACTACATCTACTTTTACATTATTAAGGTGCTGATAAAGGCTTTTTATTACAAGGATTTCTATTCCAGCAGCACATTAGGATCCAAGCAGCCTGACCATCCCTGCACCAGACACTGCCTGCAAGAGTTTCRCTCCAGAATTGCTCAGAGGACAAAGTTCCTCCCCGGCACGCGGATTTCCAGCTGGAAAACGYTCCCTGCCAAGGGAGAGAGCGGCTTAAATCCCAACAGTGCGATGTGTGCCTGTCACAGGGGTCAGAGCCACGCCAGCTCGGCCAAACCCCCGACAGGGCCGAGACACGGCTCTGCCCTGCCTGAGCACACAGCTCCGGAACTCCCGGGCGAGAGGGAAAGGAGAAAAAAGGGGAGAAGAGAAGGAGAGGGAAAGGAGAGAAGGTGAGGGAGAGAGAGGAGAGGAGTAAGGAGAAAGGGCGAGGGGGAAAGAGAGGGAGAAGGGAACGGAGAAAAAGAGGGGACAGGAGAGAAGGAGAGGAACGGGGGAAAGAGAGAAGAAAGTGAGGGACAGGGGAAAGAGAGGAGAAGGTGAGGAGGAAAGAGAGAGAGAGAGAGGGAAAGAGAAGGAAAAAGAGACGGAGAGGGAGCGGAGCTGCCCGGTGCGAGCCGCGGTCCCGTCCCCCTCAGGCCCCCTCAGCGCTGCCCCTCAGGCCGCCCCGGGCCGGACTCACCGGCGTTGAGCACCTTGAGGGCGGTGAAGAAGGCGTCCTGCAGCGCCAGGTCCTGCGGTGCGGCACGGGAGCAATGGTACTTGATGAAGGGGAAGCAGCCGGTGCGCAGCACCAGGTAGTTGGCGCCGTCCACGGGCCAGTTGAAGTGCGAGAGGCCGAACTGGTCGTTGTGCACCGCGCTGTACTTGACGCAGAACGAGGTCCAGTGGGGCAGGCGGCGCTGCCGCAGGTGCTGGCTCAGCACCTCRGAGGCGGCGGGCCGGGCCGGGGACGGAGCCCGGCCCCACCACAGCAGCAGCGCCACGGCCGCGCCGTGCAGCCGCCGCAGCAGCGCCCGCATCCCGCGGGGCTCCGCGCCTGCGCCCGCAGCGCGCCTGCGCCGCCCGGGGGCGGGAACCGAGCGGGGACGGAGCGGAATGGAGCCGGACAGCGGAACGGGAATGGAGAGGGAATTGCCCGTGAATGGCCCCGGGAACGGAGCAGGAATTGCTCAGGGAACCGTTCGGGAATAGCCTGCGAATGGAGAGGGAATTGAACGGAAATCCCCCCGGATCAGGGCCCCTCGTTCGGGAAGGACACTGAGGGGCTGGAGCGTGTCCAGGGACGGGAACGGAGCTGGGAAGGGGCTGGAACCSYAGGAGCGGCTGAGGGAGCTGGGAAGGGGCTCAGCCTGGAGAARAGGRGGMTCAGGGSGGCYCTTGTGGYTCTGCACAGCTCCTGCCAGGAGGGGACAGCCGKGGGGGTCGGGCTGTGCTCCAGGGATCGGGGACAGGAGGAGGACATCGTCTTGAGCTGCACCAGRGGAAGCTCAAGGGTGGACATTGGGAGGAATTTCCCTACGGAAAGGGTGCTCAGGCCTTGGAAAGGGCTGCCCAGGGAGGTTTGGAGTGCCCATCGCTGGAGGTGTCCCAGGAATTCCTGGAGGTGGCACTCAGGGCTCTGGGCTGGGGACAAGGTGGGGATGGGCACAGCTGGGGCTGGGTGACCTTGGGGGGCTTTTCCAGCCTCGGCGATGCTGGGATTCCGTGACAGACACACGGGGCTGTGCTGGAGCTGCCCGTGCTGAGGGGATGGGTCACCCTGAGCCTGCAGTGGGAGCGTCACCAAAGAACGGACAATCGCGTTTTTAGAAAGGTTTTGTTGACGCCGACGTGCTGAGGGAGCACCTGCAGCACCAGCCAGGCCCAGGAGTGTATCCAGCTGCACTGGGCTTACCTGGCAGACCTCCCTGAAAACCTTCAAGTGTCAGACCCCTTCAAAGAAATATTTTTAAATCACAGSCTGTATTCCATTTTTCTAAGTAAAAGCTAAGGTTTTGAACCATTTAACATTCTATTTGAGARGGGGAAAAAGGTCCAGAAAACTGAGAAATGAAAACAGGTTTTTTTCTTTCAATAATTGCAAGCAATATCTCAAACTTAGCAGTCTTAGACCATGGAGCTATCTAGTATGAACATGCTAATTAATCAGTTACTACCCAACAATATGCCCTGATTATTTACTGTACTACATGTGTGTAGAACAAGTAATTATTAATCATCACCAGCAACAAATTTCCCCTTCAAGTTCACCTCCCTGTAATTAATAGAGCATATAGTTTAGCTTTAATATCTTTCTTTAGTGGTGGCTGAGGATAGAAAAGTTGGAATGTGGTACTGTGCTGAAGGGTTGAAATAAAGTATTGAACCTTAAAAGTGATAGATACAATGCTGTTGTGTTTCATTAATTACATTAATGAAGGTTGTCAATGATTGTAGTTCTTAAATCTTTTGTTCTTCATCAGTATAATGAAATCTGGAATCTAAAATGAAATACAGAGGATCTGTACAATGTAACAGGGGGTGCCTCAGAGCTACAGTATCCCATTGTTAAATGGATTTTATATGAAGTTTTAAGGATAGCCTTAAAAATCCAGGGATTTGTTACCTTAACCTAGAGGGAAGGTGATGAATTCTCCTGGTCTTGTGGTACTGGAGATCATCCAGGAAAGAGGGAGGGTGAACATTTCATTTCAGAAGACATCTGGAAGTGGTTGTGTTGATAAACTGGTTTTTTTTTTTGGTTGGTTTTTTTTTTTGCTTTAATGGGTTCAATTCTACATGTGGAAATGTGGGCTAAAAGCTTTTTTTATTTCTTTTACCCAGGGCTTTAAACCCAACTACCTAAAACAGGAGACCCAGTTTCCAGTCTCATCAGCTCCAGGTAGCTCTTTCAGGAGAATGACCCRGTCTGTGCTACACTGAATTCTGGCTGAAACAAGATCCACCAAGTGCTGCCAGTTAAACAAACATCTCCATTTCCAGCTCGGACTCCTGGGGAGCACAAATCCTTTATTTTAACTGTCTGCATCCTCTGCAGTTGCTGCCAAACCTGCTGGCCCTCACCTGCTTCCACGAGCATTCCTCCACTCCCTGCAGCTGAGGAGCCAGCTCCCGCTTTTGCCCAAATCTGGCATTTTTGGGGGCAGTTTCTGAAGAGAAGACACACTTGGGCCACCTTTAATCTTTTACTTCACACTTGTTCTGTTTTCTTCCCATCCAATTCACATTCTGAAATTCAATCTACAGTTCAACAACTCTATTACTCTTTTAATGAGTGGGAATAAATAATCCAGTAGTGTGAACAGACTTATAGTCCTGACTTCTAAACAATATTATAATTTCATTTTAAATCTGCAGCATTGCTAATAAAACCACTTTTTTGGCACCAGCAGCATGGGAGCTGAATGTGAGAGACTGCAGAGCAGTTTTCAATCCTTCCATCAGCTCAAGGCTCAGAAGTGTTAGTAGTAATTAAAAACTTTCTTTTTCCCCCCTCAAAATACATTTCACACTTTGCACACGCTGTGAAATCTCTCTCACCACGGGAACTTTCAGGTCACTTGTCTCCTGCAAAAACAGGTACAGTTTTCTTTTGTCAGGGCAGAACAAAGGCAGAAGGAAGTGCAGGTTTCATTTCCTCCTAGGACACTGCAGTCTRTCAAGTGCCAGTGAACTAATGAGCCTCTCAGACCTTATGTTGTTCTGGCTTGGATCAAGGCTTCCTTTTCCTTAACCCTTTGCAAACCAGCTCAAGTGCAGCTAAATTCCACCTTGGCAAAGTCTCTGTGGGCTCTGGGCTATCCAAACCCAACACCACTGATGTAAAACAGCAATAAAACCAGGAATTAAAAACACTCCTGTGGATTTTTATTTGAAGGAGTAACCAGCATTTATGCAAATGTTTTCATCTGCAATGAATTAATTCTGTGATGAAAGTAGAAGAGGAAAAAACTCCACAGAAAATAATGTCTCATGCTGAGGGATCCAAGATTTGCTACCAGAARAACTGGGTGCTGATCTTGTGCAACTGCTTGGTCTTGTTTAGTATTTGTGGTAAAACTGGTTTTGCCTGAGCTTTTTGGGAAGTAATCCCAAGGATATTTGCCATTCCTAGGATAACAGTCTCCTTGCAGTGAGATCTGCTCTTCCTTGGTMAAATGTGGAATGTGTTGTCTGTTGGGATATCAAAGATTTGATGGATAAAGAAGATTTTACAAATATAATGTTGTCCTTTAACAACAGTGCACAGCAGTTGTGACYAAAAGGGTCATCAGTGCCCAAAATRCAGATGGACAGACCTGCAAAAGTAATGGAATTCTGGGAATCACAGTGCAGGGAGAATTCTATTGATGAATTAGTGCTATTACTGTTCTTTTTGATAATTTGAAAGTGACCACAAAAGAACTGCTGCAAAAGTCTTTAGATAACAGGAAAAGCAGCATAACAATAGAGATGGCTTTGCAGAGGAATGTGGGTTGCTGGGATTACTGATGAAGTGGGGTTTAAATTAAACCATTTATAGGCAAAAGAATCATGGAATAGTTCAGGTTGGAAGGGACCTTAAAAATCATCCAGATCCAACCTCCCTGCCATGGCAGGGACACCTTCCCCTGTCCCAGGCTGCTCCAAACCCCATCCAGCCTGGCCTTGGGCACTGCCAGGGATCCAGGGGCAGCCCCAGCTGCTCTGGGTACCTGTGCCAGGGCCTGCCCACCCTCCCAGGGAAGGATTCCTTCCTAATATCCCAGCTAACCCCAATCTCCTTCAGCTTGAAGCCATTCCCCCTTGTCCTGGCACCCCAGGTCCTCCTGAGTGGTCTCCTCCATCTTTCCTGTAGCCCCTGCAGGGCCACCACGAGCTCACCCCAAAGCTTCTCCTGTGCAGGTGAGCAACCCCACTTCTCCCAGCCTGTCCTCCCAGCAGAGCTGCTCCATCCCTCTGCTCATCCTGGTGGCCTCTGGACTCCTTTCCTTTCAGTGCTCAGTATTTCAGCCTGTTGGAAAGGGAATTTGGGCTCCCAGGGCTCTTTTCAGTGGATCTGCTCTTCCTGCTCAGTCAGTGGCAAARGCAGCACGACCCCATTAATAAGACTTTTAACCCACATGCTGAACTCCAGGAATGACAACAGGGACATGAGGAGCATTAGGATGATCCTGTGCTTTCCAACAAGAAAGGTGGGATGTTCCCAGTGCCACAGGCAGGAGCCACAGAGATTTTCTGTCTCAGATAATGTTACTTCACACACCAGCTCAGAAGGAAAACCAAACCTGTTCTTACAGATGAGGAAGCATTTCCAGAAGCATAAGGAATGAGGCACTTGAACATTTTCTGTTAACTATTCTTTCACAGCATCTGCTTCCCAAGGTTGCTCTTCTTCCAATCTCAGTTTGTTTTCTGCTGTAACTCCTAGAATTGCTTCAATATCTCGAATTGCCATCTGTAACAGATTCCAGGAATACAAGTTATTTAATGGGCATTATAATGGAATCCAGCAGCCAGGGTGCACAGCTGGCAGTGCCTGCCTTGAAGAGGTAACAGGGTTACACAGGACAGGATGCACCAATTAAATTTAATATTACTTTGGAGACACTGGGGGGAATTATTAGTAAATATGTACAAATCCCAGGTAAATAAAAATACAATTTGTACTCCTAATTAACTAACAGGTGTTTTATTTCACATATGTTCATGCACAATGGAGAAAAGTTCTGTTTTATTTTTCCTCAGTGGTTGCTTTTCATTCCCTCATATTGAAAAATGGGATTTTTGTTGTTGTTTATTCTGTAACATGTTGAAATTTAATTATGTCTTCCCCAAAATCTGTCATTTCACACTCTACTGGAAAATCCAGTCAGGGTGGAAAGAATCTGCTATAAATTATGTGACATGACTGAAGATACAAATCTACAGCATTCCCCTTCACCTTTCACAAAACACACACAGCATCTTGGAAAGTTTTCATGAAGTTAAAGCAAAAGAAGCTCCCTGTGGGCAGCTGAGCAGTTCTGTGGAATCAAAAGCAGCTTTGTGAGGAGGGCTTGTCCCAGGGCACGGGGTTGGGTTGATGATTCTGTGCTGGCTSTGGCTGCAGGGTGGGGGAACCTCCCCAGGGTGAGCCCCTGTGCTTCRTCCTCCCCCTCTGGAGCATCCAGGGATGGGCACGTTCAAACAGCACAGAAAACTGGGAACAAAATCCACTTGGGAAAGGGATGGMGGGGTGAGGGTGGGAAGGAATGGATTAGTGGCTGCCTGCTTAAAAGAAATGAGTGTTAATAATCCAAGCAGTTATTACCGACTGAGAGATTTGTTTCTAATTTAAGATTCTTACCTTGATGGTGTCCCTTTAAAATAAAGCAGGCAATTGTGACAGAACTGTGTGAGGCAGTGCCAACAGCTCCTTTGCTCTTCCAAAGGACACTCAGGAGCATTAGATTACAAATAATTTCACGCTCAAGGATGTTCTCTTTTCAAAGAAAAAGTTTCAAACTTAAATTTAACTAACGGGTTCCGTGGGAGACCCACTACACTGACCCAGACACTGTAAACCACACACAGGCAGTGATAAAAAAGGAATGGTTTAGCACTTGTTTATGATCCAGCATGAGGTATTTGCAGGCCTTGTACAGAAATTAACCAGGATCGTTAGTTAATTAACACCTCACCTTAAAATTGGTCTCGCCTTGCATATTAGGTGCTGATATTTCTTGATGGATGATGAAGAGATTGCGAGCAAAGGTCAGGAGGACCCCCTGGAGATCCTCTCCGATTGTTCTGTTAATGATATCCAAACAAATGAGTTTACCAATGATTCCCTTCACATGCTTAAAAACAATCGCCCTCTCATTTGTGCCTGCCTGGTGCTGGAATTTAATGAGGATTTTCAATCTCACAAGGTGAAAATCTTCAGGGAGATATGAAAGATGAGGCTCCATTTTAACTTGTCAACGGGAAGGATTTGTGTAATAAATAATTTTTATTAATCAACTTAGCAGAAGTAAGCGGAGAGGTTTCAGCTACTCCAAATAAAAGGTGACTGCTGAGGAAGGACTGAGGCAGCAGAAYACTTGAAACACCCACATCACTCGGGAAAAACTTGCTTCAGCCTAAAATTTGGGAAAGACATTTCAGCAGGATCAACATTCCTTGGATTGCTGCAGCTTTGGAGGCTTTGGTTTCCCAGTGGTCCACACAGACTCCCCAGATGTTATGGAACTGGGAATTACACTGAGGAATAATGTGCYTCATCCACTGGAATCGACCACAGATCTCTGATGGAATAAAATGGGTAATTCTCAGAGATGTTTCAGGTATTTCAGTTACTTTATAAGCTCCAACTCCTACARTCTTGAAAATATTTCCCAATTCAGGCTATGAAGTTGCACTGAAAATGTGATGGCAGTCAACAGGAATCCTCTTTGTTGCAAGTTGAGTTTATTTCTTCTTGTCCTACTACCAAAAAAATCAGATTTTCCCTTCCTGCAGAGGCTTTTTCTGCCCTCCCTCTCCTTTTTAGTCTTTCCATGTCAGTCATGCTCTCCAGAACTCTAAACATTTTCATTGCCTCCCTCTCACAGAACAGCAGGATTTCTTCCAGCATCTCCCAGGATACACTGTTTATCTTTTTCCACAGGAAAAAGACATTGTTTAATTCACAGATCCTGCTCCCAAAACCTCCTTGTTCCTCATATTCATTACTGCTCTCTAAATGTAATTTCTTCCACCTGGTTCCAATCAAACCTAATTCTATTTCTCTCATATTGTTCCTTCAATTTGTGGAGATCATTTTGAATTCTGGTCCTGCCCTCCAGAACACTTGCAGGCACATCCAGCACTTGAAGAAGCTGTTTTGTTATCCAGGTCATTAATGAAATAGCTGCAGCACCAAAGGAATACAGAACAGGCTGAGAGCACAAYGCTCCAGCTCCTCACTCATTACATCCTATTTGGGCAGGAAACTTGGGCAAGAACAATATAAAAAGGCATTAAACTTCACCCTCCTTTGCCTCCTGGAAGTCAGGCTTTTAATAATGTTGCCTGTAGGAGTAAGGCTGTGCTAATCCATGGCAGAGATTGCTCCTGAAGGGAATGCAGCTCTCCTGAAGCCAATTCCAGCAGCTCCTGAGCCTGCAGTGCCACCAGCCCCTGGGCTCAGCACAGCCCTGGCCTTCTTTTATTGCTGAAATGCTGAAATCCACCCTAAAACTCCCCCAAAGGCCAGTTCTGGGAGAGGTCAGGGCCCTTGTCACTGGCCTTTGTCACTCTGC
>JACDOX010000039.1:1037397-1073331 GCA_014549065.1 Cardinalis cardinalis
TCCCCAGCTCTTTGTCACCCTGGCTTAGGGACAGTCACACTTACATCATTCCCAGGCTGTGTCGCTTCTGGTCTTCATACAACACAAAAACTGTTCCCTGTTTTTCCTGTTAATGAATAAATAAAATTGTTTCATTTATTCCTAAAATAGTGGTACTTGTAATAAATGTGTTAYAGTAAGTACACACCCAAACTAAGGAGGGCTGGTTTGGAATTGTGTGTAAGGAATTCTTGCTCAGTTTAAATAGATTATTGTTTTAACTTATTGTAGAGAATACAATAAATGCAGCAGAGTCTATTCCACAGCAAATATTTGGGTTTCAAAGCAGYAAGAGATGGTCAAAAGCATCTTAAAAATTATCTTACACTGGTATTTTTATCAAGAAGCAGGTTAACTCCTAAAAGTCTTACACACACAGGTGTATGTGGCACTTGAGGACATGGCTTAGTGGTGAATCGATGGTTGGATGATTTTAGACATCTTTTTCAAGCCTAACAATTCCAWGATTTAGGATTTCCATCGCTAGAAGTGGTTTTATCACAAAATAATTTACAAACAAAATTCTGCAGAATGAATATCACATTTTTCTCATCTTTCCTGTTCGTACCTGGAGGTCAAATCCAATGCCACGAGCTTTGCACATGTGGAGGAGGAGGCTGTAGGAGATCCCTGAGAGGCTGGAATGCCTCAGCTGGCTGCTGGCCACGGCACACCGGGGGCTGCTGGGGACAGGCTGCAGAGAACACCCCAGCAGTGCTCATTGTCACATCAGCTCATGTCAGAGCCCAACAGCTGAAGGCTGAATTACTGACTTTTCACCCAGGATTCCTCATTTTCACACCATKTATATCAGAACCCAACAGCTAAATGCTGAATTACTGACTGACTTCTCACAAGGGATGGAGGGACAGGACAAGAAATGGCTTCAAACTGRTTGGGTGGGGTTAGGGGGGACATTGGGAAGAAAGTGTTCCCTGGGATGGAATTCCCAGAGAAGCTGTGGCTGCCCCTGGATCCCTGGAATGCCCAAGGCCAGGTTGGACACTGGGGCTTGGAGCACCCTGGGACAGTGGAAGGTGTGGAATGGGATAAGTTTGAAGTTCCCCTCCAGCCCAAAAACGATCCTGTGATCCTGTGATTCTATAAATGGCTTTTTGCCAGTGAACTCAGCATGGAATAAGGCTCCATTTGGAGGAATTCCTGTTCCTCACAGGTTCTGCTGGATACAGAGAGCCTGTGAGGAACGGGAATTTCCATAAACCCCTGTTTCACAGATGAGATCCACAGAATTGTCCCATGAATCACATTTTGGTGTTTTCACAGCTTCAGTGGTCACTGAGCTCTGTGAGAGCACTGAATCCARCCTGGCCTTGGACATTCCAGGGATCCAGGGGCAGCCACAGCTGCTCTGGGCACCTGTGCCAGAGCCTGCCCACCCTGCCAGGGAGGAATTTATTCCCAATATCCCACCTGACCCTGCCCTCTCTCCCCCTTGGGTAAAGGYTGGTGCTGTATCAAGTTTAAATCCTCACCAGTGCCAGAAGAACAGAGATGTTGCTCTGAGGAGCTCTGAGCAGAGCTGTTCTAAACCAGGGCTTTCCTGGTGGTGTCTTTAATGTCCCTGGGAGCAGGGACACTGCACATCAAAGCCTGTAATTTACAGTATTTTCCCTAAAATKATATTTGTTTTGACATTGACTCATTTAAGTTGACATAGCTGAAATCCTGATCTAATACATCTCTGCCTGAAAATTAATCATGTTTATAATATTCTGAGAATTAATAACACCCATTGCTCAAGTCATTAACTTAAAAAAGGAGCTTCCAAAATCTGTTTCTCTGCAGTAGGGGACCACAAATAAATGAATGCTTGATAAAATAATCCAAGCAGCAGTTTAACAAGCGTAAACTTGAATGTGGCTGCAATAACACAGAACTATTGTTTAAGGGTTGGCATCAGGTTGATGAGGTGCTTATTTCAGCTACAAAGCATGCATACACATGCATAATGAACTGCAGGATGAATTATTAATGTGTTGCTTATTTAGCCTCATCTGTCTAGAAGATAATGTATCCTAACTATAATGAGTGATTGGTTTTGTACATAATTACAGGAGCAGCAGTATCTAGGAAATTTGTTCTTTCAAAGAAGGAGTTCTAAAAATAAAATCCTCGCACAAACTGCGGGGCTGCTCCGTTTTATCAAAATCAGCCCTACCAGCATGGAGAATATCTAATAAATTAAAAGGGACAGAATCATTATTAACATCATAATTTTACACAAAGTGTTTTACTTAATCATTCATTACAGATCATGTGCAGTAAAAACATTTGTCTCTTGGTTTGTTTCTTTTTCTCTTTTCCTGGGAGACTGCAGTCTTGTAGTTAACTCTTCAGGAGATAAAAATCTCAGAAATACAGAAAGAATTAAAAATAAAGCATATGATAACAATTTATGTTAATTCTGACAGAATTTTAATTAAAAAAAAAGTTGCTACTTGATTACTTTTCATTTCTAAAACTTGGACTACTGGGACTAATCAGATCTAATTTACTTCTCTCCAACTAAAAGTGGTTGCTTGACGAGAACAATGGATCAAGAGCTCGTTAACCTCTAAATTACAGCTCCATGACATTTTTGGAATGGTGATACATTCCCTCCTCTATGGATGGAAAAAAGGGAGCTGTGAATCTTCTGTCAAAATATGGCAAACAGCTTTTGTTTTCTGTCCATACGTGTATGTACACAGACACTTCTTATGCTGCCTTTTCTAAAGACCTTTCTTCCCATTTTGTAGAACCCCAGAATATTTGGGTGGGACRGAACCTTAAAGCTGATCCCATTCCACCCCCAGCCTTGGGCAGGGACACCTGGGGCATCCCAGGGTGCTCCAAGCCCTGTCCAGCCTGGCCWGGGGCACTGCCAGGGATGGGATTGTTCCCCTTTAACTCCTACTGTGCTGTTAGCCCRTGACTTCATTAACCTGGTAAAACCCAAGAGCAGCAGTTTAAAACCTGAAGGGAGCAGATTCAGCTCCTCTGGAACAGGACATGAACTGGGAGTTCCATGAATGGCTCTATTTGGGAGCACATCACTGCTTACAGGTTTTGTCCCCTCGTGCTGAACCCCTTGGCTTTGGCTCTCCTTTGCTCCCAGAGGTGCTTGCAGGATGCTGGAGCCACARTCCAGGTTTCCATCTGTCAGGTACACCAGGAGCTGACTCAGGGCCAGCTGGTCACTGTAGCAAAGGTCAAGGTCTGTTGCCCACACCTAATCAAAAACAAAGAAGGGCATTCCAATAAATTAAAAAGAACAACAAGAAGAGCAAAATTCAGCAACTGTGAAGGAACATCTCTGCCTGGTTTTGTCCTGTGTGTTGGCATTCTGGTGCTGGAGCAGGGCTGGCAGTGATGAAATGTGAGGAAGGAATTCCTGGCTGTGAGGGTGGGCAGGCCCTGGCACAGGTGCCCAGAGCAGCTGGGGCTGCCCCTGCATCCCTGGAATGTCCCAGGCCAGGCTGGACAGGGCTGGAGCAGCCTGGGACAGTGGGAGGTGTCCCTGCCATGGCAGGGGTGGCACTGGATGGGCTTTAGGGTCCCTTCCCACCCAAACCATTCTGGGATTCTGGGATTCCACAAACCACTTCCAAACAGGAACAGCCAGAACTCTTCTGTAACTTCAGAACTAATCCTTCAGGGAGGCTGAGGGAAGCACCATGGGTTGCTTCTGCAAGGCTCCTCCACCCCAATAACCAGAGCTCGGTTTTCCCAGGAGTTTTTCCCACTTTAAAAATCCCTGTGCCTACCCTGCCAGTGAGAAATGCTCCCACACACCAAGAGCTGCCCTACAGAGCACCCCTTAAAACAAATCTCCCAGTGAACAACTTGCCTCAGCCCTGGAATGGTAAATGGACTCATTATAAGGATATTAAGGGGTCAGGCAGCCAAGGCCTCTTGGAAAACTGGAGTTAATTTCAGAATCATATGCACAGAGTAATGCCCTTTGGATAATGGGGAATAAATCACCCCAGTAACAGTTGTTAATGTCTAACTGCCAAGTATCTGTTGCTGTATTAAATATCCTATTTGTCAACTTAAATATTTCCTGCTGCACGGTCTAAAATGCAAATTGGATGCTAATGGCTGGCTTTACTTAGTAATAGGGGAATGTTCCCCAATTATAATACTTAATTTTCTTCAATAATTTATTRTTTATCATCACTTCTGTGAGACAGGAGGAACTTTGCTGTCCATTTCTGCTTTTCCAGTGTGTGCCAACCTTTTCAATGAGCCAAGTAATAATTATAAACTATTCACATTGTGGGAGTGTYCCATTAATTTTGATAAATATTATCAACAAATCTGTGCCAATATGTCCTAGATCTTGTCTGAGCTGGGTTTTACCCTTTCAATTAAAACTTTGCCCTCAGAAAGAAGTGACAAAGCTGCATGAGGGAACCAAGGAGTGAAAATCTCAGATATCTGAGGGCTRTTCACTGGCTCCAAGTGAAGTGTTTGCTCTTAATCCAGACCCTGATATTACAGCTGACCTCAAAATCCACACCTGAAGCTTTGCTGAGCACAAACAGAGCTGCAGGAGGCAGCTGGACTAAAGGGGCACCATAAAAAAGGTAAAGCCAAAACACCCCTGTGACTGCAGTGAGTCCCAGAGCAAAATGCAGGGAATGGGCTGAGGATTTAACAGCAGCTGAAACATTAACAAACATTAWCAAAGCAGCCTGGCAAAGCTAAGCAGCCATCAGCAGTGCATGAATCCATCCCCCCCTCCCAGGGACCCACACAAACCCTACCAGGCGTGGGGCAGATCCCACCTGGTCAGTGCCTACAATTCAAACAGGAGCAAATGACATTGTTTTCATTTCAGATGGAGATAAAACCCAGTAATTACTTGTGTGATCCATTTCACACCATCTAAACAAAGCCCCAGCACGCCAGGCTGGCTCCAGTGCCCAGGAGCCCTCCTGGAGCCCCTGCTCCAGGGAATGGCTCCAGCTTGCCCAAGGAGGGGCTGGGAGAGCAGGGAAGAACAGAAGAAGCTTTCAGCAGGGCAACTTTTGTGCTGGAAATGATGAGATTGACCAAATACTGGTTTAAGGAGTGGCTGTTTGCATCCAGAGGGGATTAAATAGTTTTTGTGTGTGCTTTCATCATCTCAGCCCCGTTTCTGCTGCTGCCTACAAAATGAAGAGTTTGGATCTACAGGGGGGATGAAGGAAGGGGTCCATCCCCTCCCCTGCTGTAACAAAGGAGAGCTCCTTAAGCTTCGTGTCCTCCTCAGGTAAAGTCATTGTAATATTTTGCATTTTCCAATATAAGGTGTGGGGAGGAGAAGGAGGAGGAGGAATAGGAGGAAGGCAAACATGGCTGGAAGCCACCTGTCCACCTCCTTTCATCCCTGAGCCTGGGGCTGAACCGCCCCTGCTGGAACTCAGAGCAGCCAAATGGTCACTCCTTGGTGCCAGCTGGGATCACCCCCAAGGATTGATTTCCTGGCTCAGGGCTCTCTGAGAACACTTTGGCTGTGGCCATGTCCCCTCCTGCCCTGGATGTGTCCCAGAACATCCCTGACGTGGAGGAGAAAGGAAGAAGGATCAGATGGCACAAGATTTTCCAGCTTTATCCTAGCAGGGGATTCCCTTTTGCCATGGAAACACAAAAATGTCCTTTAAATCCCCTTTGTGCTGCTACAGAAATGGGAGAACACAAGGCCTGGACAAGGGGTCTGACCACAGAAATCATCTCCTCCAGTAAATCAGGAGCTCTTAGAGATGACCTGTGCAAAGGTGAAGTTTAAGTAAAGAATGATACAATCCTACAGGTTAACAAACATCTATTATTGAGCCCATCCCCGTTTTCTGAGCATACACAATAAGGGCAGGGCTGTAACTGTACACATTTATGATTGGGGGTGTCAAATCCTGACAGGATTGCATGGAAAATTAGCAGAACACAAGGAGTTTTCATCTGAAATGTGGGGATTTTCAGAATTTGTGTTCAGAAATTAAACTGGAACARAACAGTCTTGAACTGATATTTGATTTTCCAAGTCCAAAAGCAGTAGTTAAGATTTTAGATAGATTTAAGACTGGTTTTAGGTCAAGCTAAGCACTGAACAGATTAGGACTCTCCAGAATCCCACCAATGGAAGAAAAAGAGTTAGAAATACATCCTGCAAGACTTGCTGGCTGTTTATCCAAGGAAACATTTGCTTCCAGGGGATTCTCCTTGGGCACACACMGCTCCAGAGCCGGCGCTTTGTGCTGAAGACAGCTCCAGTGAATGAAGTCACAATTATGCTGGAATTCTTTACAGCTTCCATAAAAACGCTTCAGCTTTAGAATGTAAACTTGAGAAGGGAAGGAAACATAAATCCTTAAAGAGTTACTAAATTACAGCTCGGCTCTCTCTGCTKTAGCTGTTTTATCTGCTCTGCTATCGACGGCTGCGTTATTGTGAAGAGCACCCGTGCTAGTTTTAAAGAAGTGCTTGAGTGATACTGTAAAAATGTCAATTAGTAAAATATTAATGCAGCCGGGGCGTTGGAGAGAGAGTGGCTTTTATGGCTTCTCCAACCTGCGGGAGGATTGACTGGGGCGGCGCTGGCAGGCTCTCCTCCGGCTGCCACCTCGTGGCAGCTGCTGGCATGGGCTGGGGCTCGCCCAAAACCTCCAGKTTTGGGGCTCTGCCTCTCCTCTGTCCTGCTGGATACAGGGTTGGGAGATGGTTGGTGTCGGCACCGCGGCTCTGGTTGGAAAATAGCACATAAAAATGTGTTATTTTTTGTCTGGAGAGAATTGTTGGAATTGTCCGACTCCAGCGCTTAATCCAATTTATGATTCCCTCACTACTGGTGGGAGAGGCTGGGGCTGTGCAAAAGCCACCAGACCCATGGAAAAGGTGGCTTAGGATCCTGCTTCTCCCAATKATTATGTAAGGAAGTAGATGTGTTTAAATATTCCCACTCAATCCAGTGGATTTATTTGGGTGCAGCTCCCAGCTGGGATCTGACAGTCAGCACTGGGCAGGATTTCACTGCCAGGRGCCAAGGCTTGGCTTGGAATGATCATTGTGGAAAACAAAGTGGGAATCAGAAGGGATTCACTCCAAATGATGCACCTCCACTTCTTCCCCAAGGCATAGAAAACAGCATCTCCATCTCCCTTGCCCTGAGGACCAAGGCACAGGTGCCTGAAACTGAGATGGAAACAAATTCCTGAGGCAAACAGGGAATTGTGTGCAGTCCCAGCTTTCCCTGCCCCTTGGAGCTCGTGGCAGACAAGGCTCTGTCTTCCCACTGTGACAACACACATTGTTCCTTATCCATCCTTCTCTCCTAGTGCTCCAAAGATCCGTATTTTCTGTAAAACACACTTGGAAAGAATTCCTAAATTTCCTGTAATTCCGGGAACTGCATCTGAGCCTCCGACCTACTGCATTCAAGGGGACCCTTGTGAAAGGAGTGAGCAAATGTTCCAAGGGTCTGATAGGATTTCTTGTTTGCCAAAAAAATGGTGCTTTCAGGAACACAAGCCTTTGTGTGATCTCTCTCTCACAAGACAGATGGCCTCATTAATTGCCTCCACATCCAGTTAAATTTAAAAACCTGTGCTTAAATAATGTTAAGGTTGTGGTACATGCTGATAAACATAGGAAATGTTAAGGTAAAAATCAGCTGGGAACAGGGAAGAAAACCAAGATGGAACAGACAGGAATTCTAAGAAGCCACAAGAATCACTAAATGACTTAATGTGTCCTTGTTTGTGCCAGGAAATGTCACAACCTTAATAATCCAGGAAGCAATCCTGCATTTCAGTGACCTCCTGGCTTGAGTGGAGCAATTGGCAGAGCTCCCATGGATTTCCATGGGTGAGGATGTCATCCCTTCCTCTTTTTAAAAAACTTTCATGGAACTAGAGTTCTGATTACAGTGCCTTGTACATCCATTTTGGGAGTCAAATATAGCTGGGATCTGAATTCCAGAGCTCACAAACTACTGTGAGGGCCAGGCCCTGGCACAGGTGCCCAGAGAAGCTGTGRCTGCCCCTGGATCCCTGCAGGTGTCYAAGGCCAGGTTGGAGGGAGTTTGGAGAAACCTGGGATAGTGAAAGGTGTTAAAATGAGGGGTTGGAATGAGATTATTTTTAAGGTTCCTTCCTACCCAAACCATTCCATGATTATTCTGATTCTCTGGTTCACCACAGCCGCCCCGACAGTGCTGTCAGTTCCCAAAAACCTCAAAGTTCCCCAGCTCCCCACAGCCTTAAAATCCAGGGATGTTCCCTTTTACAGTCAAACACATCCTAAACACTGAGGTCCTCMGTGAAGATTCCAGAAGAAAACAATGTCAGGGGAGTGAAAAACAAGGAGATGCCTCCTTGCAAGGTTTASGTGGGATGCTGTTGGAATATCCCCATGCTTCCCTCAGCTCGCATGCCCCAGAGTTTGCAAATTGTTTGTTCCAAAGGGCAAAGCTTTCTCCTGATATTTTTTGGAGTTCYATGGTAAAGTTGGGATTTCTCAGTCCCAGGGGGACAGGGTGAGGTCCCAAACCTGCCCCACTCACCTGCTGCTCCCCTGTTTTGGGATGGGTGAAAGCCACGAAGTCCACRGAGAAGTAGCCGAGCACTCCTTTGGACTTACAGGCCTCCCCAACTTTCAGGCAGAGAGCCTGGAGAAGCCCAGGATCCACGGAACGCTGTGGGATGGTGGTGCCCGAGGATCTGAGGGGCCCCTCAGCGTGGAGCTGCTCTCCAGATGCCAGCAGAGTCAGCTCCCCCGTGGGCTCTATCAGCAGATCCACCGTCAGGTTGGTGACGCTGCCCGAGGAYGGGAAGGCTTCGATCACCCCACCTGGAATGGGACAGGAATTCCCCTGGGATCAAATCCACCAGTGCTGCCCTTCAGAGTGCCCAGGATGGAGCCAGCAGCTCCAGGAAAAACAGCAAAGCCATCAGTGCAAGGGGAGCAGCAGAGCATGGTGCATCTCTTGGAGGAGGAAGGAGTTTAATTAGTGGTTTTCATTCCCACTTCCAAAGGGGATCAGTCCCACTCTGACTGGAAAACAATCCCTGGGGTAGCAGGAGAGAATCCAGCTCAGCACCAGCCCAGAACAGCTGGGAAATGCAATGTTGGGATCTGGGGGATGGCAGCTCCTGCTGGGAGCTCATCTTGGAGACTCCCATCCATGTAATGGTCTTAGATAAGAGTCTGCCTGTGGCATTCRCCCACAAGAGGAATTTGGCATGGAAATAACAATTTCCAGCATGGTTTTCCACAGGAAAATCACCAAGGTAACTGCCTGGCACTCTGGGTTTACCTTTTCCTTGCATATATGCCATAACCCCATTAGTTGGGATAAACTGCTTTGTAATAAAATTGGTACTAGATGTGTTAAGCGGCATTATTTAAAAAGAAAAATACCTTCAAGGCTTTGATTCATCCTTGCCTCTTCCATAAAGAAATCTATATATTAAATATTCTCACATTTACCTCACGTGCTGGAATTCCCTAAAACCTTTCCCCAAATGTGATAGCCTTTGGTGCAGCAACCAGGGATTAAGGARTTGGTGCTTATGGATTCAGAATCCAGGATAAATATGGACTAAAAGCTTGGATAGGACAAATGAATGATAGAACAGTGGCCTATAATTCATTGGTAAATGAACATTTGAAGCATAATGGAGAAATAAAAGGAGATAAATATTTAAATGGGCCCAAGACTAACAAGAATATGGCAGACAATATGGCATAATTACTCCTTCTAACACTTCCCAGCGACTTTGCAGTCTTATTTACCTTGAGTAAGAAATGTTTGGAGGAATTTTTCCCATGTAGGGAATCGTTTCTCATTGACTGGCTGTACGTGCTGTGCTAAAAGGCCCGGCAGCTCCTGGGAGATCTTCACCAAAGCTAGCTCCTGCAGAAACAAATTAAATAGAACCACAAGCAATTTTACTACAGAAATGAAAACTGCTTGTGGGGTGATTAAAAACCAGGCCTCCAACAGGCAAAAAAAAAAAAAAAATTGTGGTTACTGTTTACCCACAGTCAGGAAGCCTTTTTTAATTTTTCTGCTTGCTCCTCTTCCCTCCTCCTGCAAACTGTCCTTCTCTGAAAGCCAATCCCCCCCTCAGCACAGCATCTCTTGCATTATAATTTATATCAATAATTGGATCTGGCATCTGAAAATGCCAAGTACTTGGTAACTGCTTTGGGATCAATAGCAGCAGTCAATAACTTGTACATTGCTTGTATTTTGAAGCAGCATATTGAAATAGTCACATATGCCAGCAATAGTTTTGCTGGTTCCATGTTTAAGCTCTTCTATCAACCCAAATACCCTTTAGATAGAAAAAAAAAAAAGAAAAAGGAATAATCAAGCAAAAGCATTTCTAAAGCAGGAGATATCCTTTTAAATCTGTAAAATATCTGCAACAAATTCCCAAGTGCCTGTGTCTTTGGTGRAATTTGATTAGTCACTCCACAGCTAAAGCAGCTTTTTTCCTAGTTTTAAATTCTTTATTATCACACACACAGCCCAGCCCCATTAAATACAGCAAGTAACTGCTCTGCTTTTACTGCTCCCCAAAGTCCCAGAAGAACAGGAGCATATAAAGTGCAAGGACCCTGACTGGATTGCTTCAGGCTCCTTTCCTTGCTGCTTCATGAGCCTCCCCTGCTCCCCTGGGGCTCCTTCCTCTGCCTTCCATCCCCTCTGCTCAGCCCCCCGTGCTGCAGCAGTGACCAGCCCTGCTCTGGCCCTGCCAATGTCCTCAGCCACCATCACCTCATCCCAGGCTCTGGAGGAACATGAGGAAACCTTATGGCTGACAGCTAAGAATAGCAAATAAAAAATTAAAGCTGTTTTTCCGGAGCAGTGAGTTTGTAGAGATGGGCTTTGTCATGGAGCGCACGATGGAAAGCAACCAAAAATGCAAATTCCAAATGACTTCACTGGGATTTGCCTACCAGCAATGATTGGAATCACTGGATGGTCTGGGGGGAAGGGAACTGAAATCCCATCCAGTGCCACCCCTGCCATGGCAGGGACACCTTCCACTGTCCCAGGCTGCTCCCAGCCCATCCAACCTTGGACATTTCCAGGGATCCAGGGGCAGCCACAGCTCCTCTGGACAACTGGGGAATCTGGGTTGGACTCTGCCTGCAAGAGAGCTGGATAAACCCTGCTCCTGGCTGCAGCCACCCTGAGACTGCAGAAAAGGGATTTCCCACCTGGGCCTCAGCTGTCCAGCCATGGAAGGGGGACAGCTGAGGGGAAAAATACCTTAAAAATATGGAGGTGCTCAAATGGTGATGCTGATATGGGATATGTGGGATCCTATCATATAACAAGGAGAAAAAAGATGTTCTTGACTTAAAAATATCACAAAAAGGGGTTAAAAATGAATATAGTCAGTAGATCAATACATTGAGCAGCACAACCTCATGACAAAAACAAAGGAGGACATAAAGTATGAGATCCAAGCCCAGAATTTACCCAAAAACAAAGGAGCACATAAAACATGAGATCCAAACTCGGAATTTACCCAAAAAACAAAAAAGCACATAAAACATGAGATCCAAGCTCAGAATTTACCCAACTTCAGGTCTTTACCCTGCTCATTTCCTGAGGATCTGAAGGAGGAATTTGGGTTTGGATGGCTGAGCTGACTGAAACAGCAGAGCAGTGAGCAAATACCCATTGGCCTTGTGTGGGTTTGTGTTTGTGCTGAATTWTTGCTGAGCCAACAAGGCACAGGCTGAGGTGGCTCATGAAAATCCTCTCATCTTTGGAGGGAGGATGTGATGGATGGCCTGGAATTGCTGCCCCACAAATCAGCTCCCAGCTGGCAGTGCACCCAGCAACACCTCTGTCATTCCCACCTCCTTCCTGAGACCTGCTGACTTGGGGCATGGAGCAATTTAAACAGAAATACCAAAACAAGCAAAGCAAGAGGTGTGCAGTGGCTGCCTGAAAGATTTTGATAAATCACAGGGGGGAAAAAGCCCCCAGGAATCTCTGCAGGGTGTGGAGGCATTTGGGAGTGCTGTGCCCGAGTTTGTGTAAGGAACAATTAAAGTGGGACACAGATTTCCAGTGCCACAGTTCTGAGCTGTCTCTCCTTTCACACAGAGCTGGAGGATCACACCTGGCTGTGGAAGAAACCTCCCTAACCTGGCTGCAAAATCAGGCACAACTTCCATGGGACTTTTCCCTGCCTTTTGAACGTTCTCCTTGCGCATCTAAGGAAGGTGCTTTAGGATAATAAATCATGGGATCCTGGAGTGGTTTGGGTTGGGAGGGAACTTAAATCCCATCCCATCCCATCCCATCCCATCCCATCCCATCCCATCCCATCCCATCCCATCCCATCCCATCCCAGGTTCCAGCCTGGCCTTGGACCCCTCCCGGGATCCAGGGGCAGCCACAGCTCTGGTGAGTGTGAAGGATGTGAGCACCAAACCTGTATCACAGAAACAAATCAGGATTTTAAACAAATCATCAATTCAAGAAAATCTGCCAAACCTCCCTTGAGCCTCAAGCCCAGGTGCTGGCAGTGCTGTGAACAAAGCCTGGGCACTCAGGGTGCYCACAGAGGGGACTCACCCTTTAAGGATCAGCTCCTGGAATCCTGGTTGGAGGGGTTTTTTTGCAACTGTAAGCTCTAAAAAGGCAATAATCCTGATTATAGGGAGTTYTAGTAGGCAAATTCAAGCCCGCATCCAACATTCACTCACGAAGTCAAACCTTTTAAAAGGATCAGTGCTCAGCTGGCTAATTTCATTTAAATTGGACAGTATCTCCAGCAGAGCCTACCAATGTTTTCTCTCTTGATGTGGCCCCAAACAATCCAGGACCACAGGCTCAACAGAAACACAGAGCATTTGTTCAAACCTTGCAGCTGATGTTTCTTRGTAGCAGTAAAAATGAGCAGCCCAAATATAGTTTACATCATGTAGAAATCTTAAAAAAAAAAATTACAGCTTTTCCCCACTAAATGAGAAATAATTTCTGACCCTTCTGCAAGATGAATTTTGAAAGGTTTTCTTTGGCAGTTGCAACACAAAATTAGGACCAAGAGTGGCAGATGTTGAAGGCAGTGGTAGGAAATCTGCTGGAGACAGAAAGAAAAAGAAAGAAAAGCTGAAAAGCCTGTTGAGAAGAGAAATAAATACATAGGAAGAAGRAATAGAATCAGGAAGAAAGATCTGGGGAAAGCAAGAGGCTGCAGAGCAGGATGCATAAGATGCAGGGCTCTTTAGCTAAAAAACAGATGGGAAGAAAATTATTTAGACCTTGCAAGCAAACAGAGTAAAGAAAGGGACTCCAAATTCCTTTAAAGGAAACCTGAGTGGGTCAGAGAGGAATAAAATCAGCAGAGAGCTCCTGAGCAATACAAAGTCCACGACTGCTGCAGTCCGTGGGGCTGTGGCAATTTATGCCACTTGGATGGCACAATGACAATTCCTGCCATTTGTAAGCACATCCTTTCTCTTGTGAGCAGTGGAGATGGGATAACTTACTCCAGGCCTGGGTGGGAACTGGTCCAGCCCAGCTCGTCCTGATGTTCTCAGTGACACCAGCATCCATGGAAGAAGCCAGTGACTGCTGCCCAAATGTCCAAATAACTGCCATTATTTCCTGTTTTGCAAATTAAACTGATTGGGCACTTTTTTCCTAATTCAGACAGGTCCACTCTGGCCAGAAGCACAAAGTACCACMGTGAACAGAATAAACGGAGAGATCTCTAAAACTGGGAATGGCTTTGGAAGCAGCACACTGAACAYCCTCTATCTACTTAAAGCTTGCCACCTGATTTAAAGCCCGGGCTTTTCAGTGTTAACTGCAAATTTTAAAATTAAAAAAGTGCCAATTTTGCCTTCCCCAGAGCTGGGAAAGCACGTTCTGAGCTCGGGTCCCATCATGGCAAACAGCCGTCATTACCGCCTCACGCAAATGCTTTTCCTATGTAAAATTGCTTTGTAAAATATTTGYTCCATCTGCTGAAAGGAGCAAAGACAATTTTCCCTGATAGCTAATGGCCCATTTCAGCTGCCTGCCACGGAGGGGGTGCAGAACACAGAGCCCACAATCCTGCACTTGCCCGGGCTCATCCTCGCTGCCTGCCGGACGCGGGGCCCGCGCTGCTCCCACTCGAGGGGTTTTGTGGGGCTGAGGCACATCTGCCACGCTTCAATGAACCCCACAGACAGGACAGCCCCTTCCAGGCTCCCAGAACAAGGAGCTGAGCTCCTTTTCAWATCCCCAGCCCCTCAAGTGCTGCTCCTTTTCTCACACCACATGGGGCCACGGCTCTGCGGCCGCTCCGCACGCTGAGGGTTTGGGCACAGAAAGATCAAGCACTCCTTTTAATTCTAAATTCAACCACAGACACACAAAAACCCCACAAAACCCCCTCTGCCCTGCTCCAAACCCCCTCCCAAGAGCTCCTTTCATTGTGCACTTAGCTATTTAGCATCCATTGAAAAGCACATGTTTACATTGTGCCCTGAACTACTTCAACATCTGCTAACAGACCAATAAAAAATAAATAAACCAGGATTGTTTAGGAAGAGAGATCCTTCCTATTTCCTGCAAACACTCCGAAAGTGGCAGCAGCAATTTGCTGCCAGATCCCTGCTCGGAAAACAATCTACRCAGGGAAATCAAAGATCAAATCTGTGCTGCCAAAAATCAGCCAGGAAAAGGATCTTCAAAGTGCTGTGAACTCCTCAAATAATTCTGCTTGTTTATCCACTGAATGTTAATTTAAGATTAGGATAATTTTATTASTTAGTTTGCTTTCTAATCCAAATAAATATTCCAAATTGTGCCTTTTGCAAGGTGCATCCTGCATGTTCAAGGTTCCCCACATCTTCCTTCAGAGCAAAGAAAAYATAATTGTCATGATCTTCAAAAATCTCCCTTCAAAACAACAATCATGTATTTATTTTAAAGGCAGCATTTGTAAGTTCAGGACATTGGGATGTTAATTCTCTTATAAAATGAGATCAGGAATGTTTGAAAGCATTTTCCTGTATTTTAGCGAGATTTCTGCAAGAACATTTTCCTGTATTTTAGCGAGATTTCTGCAAGTGCACAAACAATTCTGATGCCCTCAGATGAAAATTATTTCCCCAATTAATTGACTTTCCTCTTTTTTCATCTCTATAAATTTACTACACTTCTGTGACTTGCTCTCCTTTCTGGTTTGTACCTCTAAACAAAATATTCTAATGAATTCCAAAAATGTGGTTTCAGAAAGAAAAAAAAAAACCCTTATATGGAAAATCCACAGTCACTTCCCAGGAATTTTATGGAAATTGCTGTAATGCTACAGGAATTGTCAGACAAAACCTGCATTGTTTTTCACAAACAACACACACTTAAACTCCCTTTATTCCCAGAGTTGCCTATGCGTTACTTTTTGGATTTTAGCAAAACAAACATTTTTAAAATAATCCAAGCAGGCATTTTATTGGCTGCACCAACATTAAGGCATTTCAGATTTCTTTAGTGCTCCTGCTTTATCCTCTCCTTCCCCACTGTTATTGCTACAAACTGGCACTTAAATTCAATTGATTCAAAATATTCTGGATCCATATGGCCTCAAACCCTGGAGCTGAAGTTCTGATATTGCCTCACTGCTGTTTTCTAGCATTTGCCTCTCCTCCAGTCCCCAGATGGTGGAAGTAACATTTAAACCTCCTTTTCCTCTGCCTTGTACAATAGACCTTGGCACCATTTCAACTGTTTACTCCGGTAATTAACAGCACTGATACCACAACAATTACAACTCCTACAATCTTAGCACAATAATGCTATGAATTAGTGAGAGCTAATGGCTGGAAGGTATAGTGGTTCCAGACTGAGATCTGTGCATTTCTCGAATAAAATAAAAGGTAGGAACAGCACGCTGGCGGTAGACAATGATTACCTAGTAATTAGTTTACACAAAGCTTCCTATTTAATGGCAAAACGCTGTAATTAACGCGTGACAGAAAATCAAAGGGTACTTTGTAAGCATATGAAAAATTAACACTGCAGGCCTATAGCTTTATGTACTGATTAGGAGCATATTAAATCAATAGGACACACAGCCCAACAGCTTGCAGAGCCCCTGCTTGTGGTTCAGGGATGATATTCTGGGTTTCACCAAGCCCAGGGACACAATTCTGCTTTATTTCACCTCAGATTTGCTCATCACATGCAGATAATCTTAATAAACTGAGGATTGTCTGCAGGTGCAATGAATATCTCAATTATTTGGAATAATTGCTCTGCTCACACTAAGAAACCTCCAGCATTACTCCCTTCCATCACTGATCTCTTCCTGAAGTCTTTGGGCTCCTTCTCTTTCCCTGTTAAACATCATATCAGTTAGATGACATGCTGAAATGCTGGAAATGCATTTCCTGGGGATCTGTCAGAGTTTCTGGCCCTCTTCAGGCTGGAAGAATACCACACCTGCAATTGCACGTGCACAGCTGGCTCCTTCCTGAAGAACCCCCTCCGTGGGCTCTAGGTGTTACACTAGGATCAATTAACAAAAACTCAAGAAAAAAGCAGTGTTAGGAAGCTCTGCTGTGTTCAAAGGGGGTCAGAAAGGAGTGTGCTGGCAGTGGCAGGTTTCTGAAATTACATTTTTGATGGATTGGTTTTATCCTGATTTGTTTGCACACACATCCTCCTCGGAGTTCCTGAACTCAGTAAAGAAATAAGATGTGGAAATCTCAGTACATGGAATTCATCCAAGCAGGACACAATCTGCTCCCCACTTTTCCTGATTGCCAGCTAATCCCAAAATTCATCTATTACTTACTGYAGGACTTTTAAAAGCTGACCAAAAAATGGTTCATTTAAAAGAACATCCTGCATTTTGTATTCCTATTTCCCAACAACAATCATTGCAAAATCCTGCAAGCAGCATCCAAATCTTGCTTTAGGTGATTCAGACCAAAAGTTGTCCAGAATTGTCACCTTTTGAAAAGRTTCTGATTTCCTCATTGTAATAAATTAACTGAATTACAGCCTGTAAGAAATAGAAACAGAGACAAAATCCTCTGACTCAACGGGAGGAGTAAAACTCAAACATTTTTCTAGCAGGGGCTGCCCAAGGGCATTAAATCCTTTTTTCCCCCCTATGACAGATATTTGATGGAGAGTTTTGAAATGGTTGTGTAGCTATCACCAGTTTTAAGGGCTTATTCAGAGAGTATTTGTTGCTTGTTTTTCTGTGTCTTGTTCTATCCCTGGATTCTCAGCTCTTCTYTATCCCTTTGTCTCCAGCCTGATCTTTGTTCTTTTCAGACTTGCTGCTAGATAAACTCACATCATGTTGTTGGTCCTGGTAGTTAATTAAGTCACAGGGTAATAAAAGATAATTCKAAAATTAATTTCAGTAGTAATTTAATCTAGTGATTTACTACAATTCCACAGTTAGACAAGAGGATGGGATCCTGCAGTCCTGTGTTATTTATATGAAGGGAGTTGTTAAAAGAAGAAAAARGGCAATGCCAACAGGAAGGTGATGTTCTCTTTGCCCTAAAAGGGAAGAGTTTTGGGAGTTTGGGTCCTAAGAAAAAGGAAAATATGAAGACAGAGTGAGCTTATCCATTGCTTGGACACTCTCCCAGCCTTCAAGAAGTCAGAATCCCTCTAAGCCAGAGATTGTGTCAGCAATAATGAGAATTTTCCATGAATTTAGAGTCTCCCAGCAAGGGTCCATAAAAGTTTGGGTGAGGTTTTCCAGAATCTGAGCTGCTGACTTGGAGCAGGAATGGCATGCCCAGCTATACCATATACTAATAACAATTATGGATATATTTATGTAGATATTCCAAAAAATGATTCCTTTTTCTTACAGCAGCAAACCCATGTTTTGTGCTATGCACAGAGTGACTGACGCTTGAACTAGTACAGAAAACCTGCAGATGTTAAAAATGAATTTATTTGTTCCCTACTATCATCATTCATCCTACAAGATACTGAGTCTCCTTATCAGATTAACTGTTTTTTGGTTGTTTTTTTTTTGTACACAACCAGGGCCAGACTCTGATGTTCTTTTCCACACTGGAAGATGTCTCCAGAAACAACACCACAAGTGCCAAAAGTACAGCAGTTCTCTGAATATTGAGCCACTGGAGTCTGGGCCTCAGGATGAAATTCCTCTGCTGACAGACTCGAGCAGTGCACAGGGGGCTGATGGACTTGGAGACATTTTGCAGTTTATGAATTCAACCCTTCCTGCAGCTGCAGATTAATTGTTCAGATAATTCAGAGGCTGCATTAAGTTAACAAGGTGAAACCCATCCATAATCCTGTCATGCATTTGGGCCTGCCCCAATGCTGTATTTGCATTGAGGAATCTAAAATCAGGCTCATTTTTAGCTGGAATAGATTTTTACACAGTTCAAACTCACCAAGTCCATTATTTTTAATCTGTTGCCTACTCCACGCCACTGAGGAAAATCTGGGTGGCGTGTCTTAAACTGCTATGCAAATGATGCTATTTGTAAGTATTACCATAATTTAGTGCTTACAGTCATGTTCTCATTTCTAATAATTCCACCAGAATGGAGAGGCTTTTCACTGTGCTCCTAGCCTGCAGGATAGTCTTTCATCAAGAAGCTGAATTTTTTAATAACCTGCCAGCATCCGTTTGTGTGTGGCAGTGACACGAYGTCTTCATTATCAAAGGAACCAAGTCCCCACACTGCACCAGGACATGAAAGCACAAACTCCTGCTTTGATGTTTAAATGTGGATCATTACAATGGTGTTCCCTGACAAAGGAGTGTTTTAATCCCCTGCTCTCCTGTGCTGAGGCTGGGGAGGCTGTGAGTCCTTACTTCAAAAGAGGGTAAACGTGGAAGGCAGGGAAATYGGAGAAACGTTCAAGGTGCTCAAAACAGCAGCAAGTTCCACACTTTGGAATCACAGAAAGGTTGGATTGGGAGGGATTTTCAGGATCATCCTGATGCCTCAGGTTTAGCTTTCATATTTTTCAGGTTCTGTGCTGCTTTAGTGGGTAGGTCTGGGTTCACATGAGGGGATGCTGAGCTCTGTGCACAGAGCAGGGACACAAAACAGTTCCTGCTCCAGCTGGGCACCAAGGACAAATGATCCAAATCTCAGCCCAGGAGCACAAACACCGTGGGCTGCAGAGAGAAAAACAAGCAGGGTGGGACTGCAGGGGCTAAAGCTGGGATGGGACAATGAAGTGCAAGGTGCAAATGGAGCAGAACTGATCCCAGGGACAGACCCCGTGCCCGGCCGTGCATTTTGGGGCCATTTTGGTTCATCTTGGGTGCAGCCCTGGCTGGGCTCTTGTGCTGCCCAGGGTGGATCCATGGAGGAGATCCTTTGGATAAATCCCTGCTTTATCCTGGAACTCTGCCCAGCCTCTGCTCCAGCTCAGCCTTCCCAAGGCATCCATCCCATCCCATCCCATCCCCTTCCACCATCCCAGGCTGCTCCAAGCCCTGTCCAGCCTGGCCTGGGACACTTGCAGGGATCAGGAACCCAGAGCTTCTCTGGACAACRCTTTGGCAAAGCCCACGTCAGCAGTAGGCTGGAATTGTCTGCTGACTCTGGGAAATGAGATCAAATTCATTATTCCATGTTTATTTCTTAACTTCCAACATATGTTWGCATTTAAGGGTTTCTCACTGGTTGTACCCAAGCTCGAGGTAGTAAAAAGGAAGTCTGGGCTCACTGTGTCCTTTATGCAGAAGCACTTAGGAAAAGAATGAAGAAGGCACAGAAACAGGGAATGTCACTGCTACCAGGGACAGAACTGGAGCTGCTGGCTCCTGGTTGTGTCCTGGCTCAGGTCTGGGAGCAGGCCCTGGGTACATCCTGAGCTTTGTGTCCCACTAGGGTGGATTTTCAGGGTCTGCTTCATCCTGAAGCAGATMAGAGGAATTATCCTTCAGCTTTCTATCAGGAGCTCTGTTTTATAATGTGGAATTATTTTATATCTGTCAAACACAGCAGAACTGTAATCAGCCCAATTTGAAACTTTAATATACAATATAATTCAATCAACCCCAAATTTCAAACCCGTTTTGATTGAATTAAAAAAAATCAGAGGAGCTATAATGAGTAGTTTATGTAAATTAAACAATTTTTCTGGATACATTCCTTCTGGCTTTAAAACCATTACATTAGGAATGAATTTGGCAAGATATACAGAAATATCAAATGCTTATTGAAATTAAGACATTTAAATACCAATGAATATTTAAACTACAAATAGTTCTTGGAATGCCAGAATAATGAAGTGTGGGTTCATATGGATTTTTCTGCAGTTAAAATGGATCATCTTCCAGCCTCTCAATCCTGGGAATTGTTAGGAATCCAGGAGTGCCCGAGTCCATGCTCTAATGTTTCCCTTAGTTAGATTTTTATAGATGGCTCTCCTTACCTGAACACCCTTGGTAATAAAACTTAGAGCAGCTTAATGATCACCAAAACCTACAAGTGTTGTCTCATACAGGTTTAAAAGTTATTAATGAGGCAAAACATCCAGGAAAAATAATCCATTGAAAACCAGCTGAAAAACCAATCMGTTTGTATGATTTCAAATTAGTGGTGTTCAGCTATTTTAATCCCAATCCCAATTAATCTTTGTTTCAATAATTCCAAATTTCTATGGAAAGAATTCCAATTTTATATGGAGATTAGGCTGTGCTGCCTATAAACTTTCCTTTATATGTCTTCACTTAGCTAAAAAAAATATATAAAATCTATACCAAAAAAATGTATAAACCCTGACCATTATTGCATAGGAAGTGTTACAACACAAGTACTTCCTCAGTTGGCTGCCAGGCATTCCTTCATATTTTGGAATACTTTGGAATATTTTGGAATACTTTGGAATACTTTGGAATACTTTGGAATATTTTGGAATATTTCCCAGTTTTATTTGAAATACTGCTGCTTTGTGAAGCCAAGCTGGGCTGTGATATCAACATTTACCTTCAAACGTTGGCTCAGGGAGGAGATTTACAGCGAGGAGGGACCCCAGGGGACATGGAAGAGCCAAGACAAGGCAGAAGATGCAGTTTTGTTACTCACACGAGCCTGGCTCTCGCTCCACAGCCCGGGGCCGTGTCCCTGCTGCTCCCTCTGGATCCAGGGGTAGCACTGCAGGTGSGCAGTGACATCGCAGAAGGCGGTGCCATCTCCTGCACGCTCGCCATCCACCTTGAAGAGCCAGCGCTGCACCTCCAGATTGTCCAGGACGAGCTGGCTGAGGGCACGGAGCAGCTGCAGGGCAGGGACACAAAACCCTTCACACTTCCTGCTCCCAAATATTCATTTGGGACACTTATTAACATTTATTTTCCTAAATATGTGTGGGAAATGGATGTGTAGAGAATTCTCAAAGCCTGACAGAAGGCTCACATAGTGTGATGACTTTGTTAGATGATTTATTTGAAAGATAAGAGTTTTGCACCTTGGCTAAAGGAGCTTTAAGTTTCTATATATTGATTATTAAGATTATATACATTGATTATTATATATTTTATATATAAAATATATATTAGATAATATATACTATATTTTAGACATAATATAATATTATTTATAGTGTAATTATTTATTAAAATAAGTTTCTATACATTGATTATTATAGTGACAATGGCAGTGATAAAGCCCTGTGATATATATAGTATATTTTATATGTAAAATATTATATATTATATCAGATAATATATACACTATATTTTATATATTATATAATACGATATATATTATAATTATTTATTAAGATACATTTCTATGGAAACTTCTATTCTATTGATTATGGTGACAATGTTAGTGATAAAGCCCTGTGTGATGTATATAGTATGATACATTTTATATATAAAATGTTATATATTATATCAGATAATATATACACTATATTTTATATATTATATAATACTATATATAGTATAATTATTTATTAAGATACGTTTCTATGGAAACTTCTATTCTATTGATTATAGTGACAATGTTAGTGATAAAGCCCTGTGTGATGTATATAGTATGATACATTTTATATATAAAATATTATATATTATATCAGATAATATATACACTATATTTTATATATTATRTAATACTATATATATWATAATTATTTATTAAGATACGTTTCTATACATTGATTATTACAGTGACAATRTCAGTGATAAAGCCCTGTGTGCTTCACTGTGCACAGCAATGAATGAACAAAACCATCAAAGAAGTTTTTTCTGTCCAAGAGAGAGGGGGAAATGTGGGAAATGGATTTGTAGGAAATTCTCAAGGCCTGACAGAAGACACATARTGTGCATCCATATGCAAACCYTGAGATAAGAAATGCTGACTTAGAAATGCCATGGAATGGACAGACATTGCTGAGAGAGAAATGGAACTGGAAACAAGTTTCAAAGGTTGGCCTTACAAATAAAACGAGATATTTTAGAGAAACAGAAGTATGAAAGATGCATTGTGGTAGRACCCACAAGGGGTAATTTCAGATTACTGGCTTTAAGGCATTTATAGCATGGTGTGGGGCTAAAGCTGATAGACCAAGAAACACAACGTATTGTAGTGAGGAAATAGATGGCTTCTAATTGCAATGGCATGAATTAYAACATCYGTTTTGTCTGAAAATGGAATAAAAGTTTTAAAAAGCCTCTCAGTTGCCCATCTCTGGGCCAGGAAAGGGCACAATCCAACAATAGGGGTTCATTTTCTCAGAGGTGTTTGTGTTGTTACAGCTGTTTGGGTGTGGATWGAAAGCAGCCTTTGAAGACATCCCTGTTTTCTGCACAGAGGACTTTGCCTGCCCAGGTGTTGTTTTTTGGTTTTGTCTGAGGTTTTGGATCCCCAGGAGTGCTCCATAACCGTTTGTGACAGGGAACAACGCGGGATGGACGATGCCGTTTGCAAAAAYGTGCCAGGGCAGCACCAGCCCAAACAGCTGGGCAATTCTGCTGCTGGAGAGTGCATCCCATGGTTATAAATGCACGGAGGAGGTACCAGGCAGGCTTTATAAAAATGCTAATTATTTATTTGTGTATGTACACAGATTTAAACGGCTTTCAAATGCCTTTTGCCCAGCTGGTGCAGGATGCAATTAGCTTCTTRGAAACTGCAAATGACTTTGAACCTGGTGAAAGTATTTTCAGATCTTGTTGCACTGGCTGGAGTCTTCTACGTTTTACAGAGTAATTTGAGGGATTTTTGTTTCTTTTTTTTTTTTTTAAGATTGACCTAAAATACAATTACATGTGTTCCATTTGTGGCTTTTGAGAATCACATAAATGTGTTTTTCTTGAGGGCTCCCCCTACAGTAATGAAAAGGATCAATAATCCTGTAAGGACTGTACCAATCACAAAGAATTATGTGCTATCTTTAAGTGAAAATTGAATTGTGCTTTACCATGGTGTCACCTCACTTTGATTATTTAACCTAAAATGTCAATATTTCATACAAGCAAACAACAGAAGGAGAAATTCCATAACCCTGTAGGATGAACCAGAAGTATTGTTAAATAATTTATGTGAATCAAATAAATCAAACAGCTGTTTTGCAGGTCATTGATCATATATTTATTTCATCTACTGGAGAAGTAGCAATGGATTTGTGTAGCTTAGACTGGTCAGTGCTAAAGGTGATTAATAAAAACTAAAGCAATGTGAAAAGTCTCTTGAAGAAGTAGGAGCACCTACAAAAAACCTCAGCAATGATTATTTTCCTGGATGAGAAGTAACACCACCATAAAGATGTTGGGTTTTTCTTAAATAAATACTTAGACATATCATTGTAAATTGCAACATCAGCTTAGAGAATAAAATACTGAGGAACTGGCTGCAAAATCAACACCTAAAATGAAATTACAGAAGCCTCTTGTGCCTCGTAATTTCAGTTCAATAGGGTTTTGTTATTTTCCTACTGGTCACGCCAACAAGAGAGATGAATTTAGGAATGATAGGCTGCAAAGCAAAACTGCAAAGATGCTCAGTGAGACTCAGTGGGAACAGGCTCATTGAAGGGAGGTTTCTTCCCCTTAGAACAAGGATTGTTGGAAAACATGCATCTTCAGCCACTGGCAAAACAGATTCATTTCATGACTTCACCAGCACAAACAGTCTCAAATATTGGACCAAACACTTTTATGTCCTCAAGCCCATGAAGAACCCCAGAATAATTGTGGTCCTTCCTGCCTTGGGCACAAACTGCATTTAATTGAGCCAATCAAGGACCCAACCTCACCCAAGACTTGATCAAACCCATGAGGGTTTGGGATTTACCATTGGAAAAATAGTTGGGAGTTACTATTAAACAATAACCCAGCATCCAGAAAAAAAACTGCTATAACTGTCAAAGTTCAGTTAAAAAAGAAAAATAAAAATAAAAATTAAAAAAAAAAAAAAAAAAAAAAAAAAAAAAAAAAAAAAAAAAAAACAAAACCCCCCCCCCCAAAAAAAAACCCCAAAAAAACCCAAAAAACAAAAACTTGCAAAACTAGCAACAGGGCTTCAAGAAAAGCCCCTGAATGTGCCACAAAATTTGCTAAAAACCAAATCCCAGCCAAGGCACTGTAGGTTTAATATTTGCAATATAAAACTATTGTTCCTTGATGAGGGTCCCATCAGTGGAGTTCTTGGCATGACCCAAATGCTCACCTGCTCCCTGCTGTGGATGTCCCACTCTCCAGGAGGGGTTGGCACTCCAGCACTGGCAAAGATTCTCTTGCTGCCAGACTTGGTGCTGTAGAGCTGAGCCACTGCTGGCTCTGAGCCCAAAAGTGGCACCTGGAGCTGGTCAGCCACAGCCAGATCATCCAGGTGGGGAACACCCCCAACYATGTAGGCATCCCTGCCCTGGAGCAGAACCTGGAGCCTCTGCAGCGTCCTGGGGCTGTACTTGAGCACAGTGGCCAGGCACATGTGATGCTCCTGCAAAAAGAGAACATTTATTCTTATGAAAAGTGGKTTTTTTTGTTGGTTTTTTTTCCTCCCCCTAATTCCTAATGTTGCCCACAATAAATACATTATTAATAGCAGGCTGGGTTATGACCTATCCTGTAGCTTAGCAGTTTAAATTGATAAAAGCTGTTGGGGTGAGGCTCCATAATCGTGCACATCTTTAGTGGGTTGGAAATGGCCTCGTTGGGAATAGAACTAATTACTACACATCTGTATTTATTTGATCCGTGTGGAATTATCCTTCTGTCAGGCACAGAGGCTGCTGGCCTTTGGATAATAGTGATTCATCTCAGCAACACTCCTGGCATGGTTTAACTCCAGAGCTCCTCAAAATCAATAAAAAAATGAAGAATCCCCCCCTCCCTATAGCAGGGAATGTATTTCACATACAGTTCAGGGTATTTGAAGTGATTCTCTGAGAATAAAACACTTTGATTTACAAAAGCTTTCAGTGCTTCCATTAAATTACTGGGGATGCACATTTCCATTTCACAGGAGCTCTGATTGTTGATCTAAAGGAGCACTTAAGGAGAGGGGAGCAGTTTTGCAGTAGGGTTTTTTTGCTTAAAACACAAAGGTTCCAACTTTTTGGAAGGAATTTCTCATTTCTTCCCCAAAAAAGATCTATTGCTGAACAAGCAGCTCATGACATACCCTACAAACTGAATTTAAATTAAGAATATCAGTCATGGCAGGTGAAATCTCAGAAATGTTTTAAGCAACACATCCCATGCATGGCCTGCATATATTCCAATTATTTTCCCAAAAATATACTGAGGATGAGACAGGGATGGAGAAGTCCACTGCAATAAATTGTCAYGAACAAATCATAATCCCAACAAGGAGAAAATAATCTTCCTATTGAGATTTCATCTCATTTAGGCCTCAGGAATKTTCAGGATAATATAAATACTGGATTTGCCATGGATTTCCAGCACTGAAGGACACAGAATATTTTCCTTCCAAGTCCTGGATGTTCATTGCCAGGGACTGAAGTAGAAAACCTGATTTCACTGCTTGGATAGGGAGGATGGTGCTGGAAAAGAACACAAGGAAWCCCCTTCTGTCAGTGCCTTGGTGCTTTCTCACACCAAACACAGCTCCAGAAAGTGCCCAGATCTCTCTGTGAAGGAGCTGGACACCCTGCAAGGACAGCAGGAATGGGACATTCCCCAAAGCTCCAGCAGAAAAAGAAATGCAGAAGTTTCAGGATGAAAAGAACAGCAAACAAATTACCTGGAGCCCTTTTGCCTGCATTAGTTTTGAAGGCAAGACATTCCAAGTCCTGATCCATGGATGGATTCCCTTTACTGAGCCCTGGTCCCAGGCAGGGACTGGYCCAGCCCAGAGCTCTGCCTGCAGGGAACAGATCCATTCCCAGCCTGGGGCCACCGTGGAGCTGTAGGGAGTAGATTTGCTTTGTGTCCCTCAATAATGGATTTTACAGTTAATTAAGGAGGTCAGGCTGTAAAAGCTGCTTCAYTCCTGCTTTTTGAGGGTGCCAGAGCTGCCAGGGTATATGGAAGTGGGAGGGAAAGCAGGGAAAAGCAGAACTGAGGGATTCCAGCAGGAACAAGGGATATGGGATTAACCAAAGTTCTTGGCTCTCAAACCTGTTGATTTTTGTTTTGTTTTCAGCTTCCCAAGATCCCAGATGTGCCCTTGGCATCAGGATCACCAGGAGAGCAAAGCTGCCTCCAGCTGGACACACCTCAAGTGCAGGATCAGGGCCAGCTCTGCCTTTTCCACACATTTTCCTGTGCAGGGCTGATTTGTGCCTCTGGAATTGCTAAAAGGAGCCCTCTGAAGTGGCCTTCAAGCCACACTTTCATTGATTGGGAATAAATTTCGATCCATTAGGTGCAATAAAAGCTTTTTATTCAATAACCCAGGAGAAAGACCCTTTATAATAACTTATAAAACTCAAATCCTTACACAGCCCACATTGGCACTGAAGCCAAGGGAWGACCAGGAGCAGTTCTGAGCAGATTCCTCTCCACACAGAGAATGTATTCATTAAAACTATTAATTATTATATGGTAAAGAACACATGTTAAATGAAAATAAGGTGGGTTTTGCACATTAAAGATGCATGGCACCAAAGAGYCATGGGTTACCTCAACCTGGTTCACCTAAAATCTGGTGTTGCCCATTCTCCTGACAGATTTTGGCACTAATTCACAGTTGGGAGTTAGTTACTATTGGAAAAACAACTCAACATCCAGAGAAAAAACCTGCTATGACTGTCAGAGTGCAACTTAAAAAGAAAAAATAGCAAAACCAGCAGCAGGGCTTCAAGTAAAGCCCCTAAATGTGCCACAAAGTTTGATAAAAATCAAATCCCAGCCAAGACACTGTGAGTTTAATATTTAAATTAGAATATAAATACTATTCAAATTAGAATATAAATTTTAGAATATTGTTCACTGTGAAGTCTCCACTGCACTGCAGCATTTTCAGAAACACTGAACACACTGTACATTAATTAGAACATGTTTTAGCACATGGATTTAAACCTGACTTGACAGGTTTGGAACTAATATTTCTCTATTATTAATTGTTATTCTGGGACTATCACTTTTGTATTATTGGAGCTCATATTTATGTATTGTTCTGACCTGTTTGAAACTCAGATTTCTGTATTATTACCTAACTTTGTTTAAGCCTTGTTCTTTAAGGAGCTCTGCACTGGATTTAGCTGCAAGAGCCACTGCAAACACAGCAATGATTGAGTGCTGGGCTAGCCAGAGATAAAGTTTGAGTAATAAGAATGGTTTATTGCTATGATTTGCTTAGAGATATAAATCTATCAAGTTCCCAGTCCCAAGCACGGAGTCAGAAGGGACAAGAGCCTACAAATAGCCAATCTAGGACTATCTCAAGCAAGTCTATAAAGCTAAACCAGGATATTTATTTCCAATGCTCTAACTAGTAGTCTAATCAGTAAAGCCCTTAAACTTGCAATAATATTTCACTGATGTGTACCAGAGCGTTGCAAGTTATAAAATTTCCAATTTAATTTTACTGCATCCCTCAAGCTGTAGTAATTAGAAGACAAACTCACAGGGAAGCTGTTTATAGCTTCAGGGGTGAGAATTTTGAACCTGTCCTGCAGGTCAGCCATGTCCTCAGGGTTCCCAGATCTAACAGCTGCCTGCAGACCCAGGAGTTTATTGTAATACTGCAGTAACTCCTCACTCAGAGCAAGGGGGCAGATGTAGATGACGTCCACGTTGGCATCTGAAACAAAGGGGCACAGGGCTCACTGCTGGGAGAAGGGTGCCACACCCCCAACAGCAATGCCAGCATCCCAACCCCCTGCTCACCACAGCCCTCCTCAAAATGCACTGCAAATAAAGAAAATTGGGGGCTCATCCCCAAATCTTAGGGCTCTTTGCCGTGCTTCAGCATTTCTCTGAAGCCAGGGCAGTGACCCAAAGGAAGAGCTGCTTCCTGGGATTCAATCTGCAGAACATACTGGGGCAGGATTTGGGAAGTGGTGCAGGGGGATTTGTGAGCCCAGCTCCCATTAACATCAATGGGAATTGAACTGCTTGAAAAATATATCCCATTAATGCCAGTAAATTATAAAACTGAGCCATTCAGTTGAGAAAGCTGAGGAAATTGCAATTTTCCACGCTGCCTGGATTTTCCATGGGCTGTTCCTACTCCTGTGCTGCCCACACAAAAGCTCAGGGTGGGGTATCATTAATAACCATTGCTGGCATGGCAGTGTGCAGGGCAGCACGGTGGGGAAATCTGCTTTTCCTCRTGGAAAACAGCTTGGGCTGAAGGGCTGTGTCCACACAGGAGGAAAATCTGTAATACAGGCAGTTTGGGAAAATTGCAACCACTCTGTTCTGCTAAAATATTAATGGTAATAGATGAACTAATGAATTAATGGGCCTTGAGGCATYGATAGGCAAAGAGCACTCCAAGATTTTGATCCAAATCAGTGGGAAGCCTTGCATTGTTTTATTGTGCACAAGTGCCAGAGATAACTGCTATTCCATGGAAGGACTGCAGCACAGCAAGGACTGGACAAGGAAACCCTGAGCCAAATGTTGGAAAGTGAATGAGAGATCCCATCGCTCAACTTTGTTTTGCCAGAGCTGCAGGGAAATAATCCACATCTAAAATGTGAGGCCAGAACTCACCTGAGGCAGTGAAATACCACAGAGCCCACAAGCAGAGCATTTAGACAATTATTTACCAGATCACTTTTAAAAATAACWAATGGAAGAGTTCAGCACCATTCACCAGTCAATACTCAAGTGCAAAACTGACAASTGGAGTGAATTTGGGGAATAAAAAGCTGCAGCACATTTTACGGCTGTAGCACTGCCCTGTAAAGAGAGATAAAGTCTCCTCAGGACACAGGGGGGCTCCAAGCACAGCTTAACTCACAGGAGGTCACAAACAGCAAGGAAATTCTCTACTTTTCCAAAGAAAAACCAAACCAAAATGGAAAATCTCAGTGCTCCTCTGCCAGGCACAGGTAAAGCACATTATCCAGTCCATAATTTAGTTAATATTTCATTAGTTTGTATCTTTCTCGTGGTCTGTTTTACAGCAGAACCAATTTTCATGTTCAGAAAYGAGAAAAAAATATCAGTTCAATGTGTGACTTTGTCCCTTTAAGTTTCTACCATTTAACAGCCAAAAAAATCCATGTTAAAAGAAGAAAAARCTAAAACAGTACAGTGGAAAAAACCCAATATTAGTGCCTAGATAATATATAAAGGCAATTACATTATTATTTTAGGCAACTGTAAATTTCTGGATCTAATATATTTTTGTTCCAAACTTACTAAATGGCATTTATAAAATAATCATGATCCTGAAATATACATGAATCATGTAAAATATGTCATTCCAGGGAGCCAATGCAGTTGGTCACTGCTAACTAATATCCTTCCCTGCTTTGCTTAAAAGAAGCCTGTCAGGAAAAAACCCCAACTTTTAAATAGAAGCCTTTTGCCTCATTTGCTGATTTAAAAGGGAAAAAAAGGGTTTAAATAAGGGCTTGTTTTTTTGCAGCACATCTTTCTGTCTCCCTCATTTTGGGAGCACTGAACACTCTGTGGTGCTGAGGAGTTCACAGGAGGAGCTGCTCCACCTCAGCACAGAGGGGCAAGGAAGCAGCAGCAGGATGTTTTATGGAAAACATGGCCAAGAAATGCCACAATTCCTTCTCAGCTTCTCCCTGCYCTATATTTAATATTAATACCAAAAAAAAAAGTCCTTGTGCTGTTTCCTTTCAGTGGCAGCTGGGGGRATCATCAGAGAGCAGGGGCTGATCACGTACCCAGGATGTCACAGAGCCTCCCCATCTGCAGGTTCTGCTGGAGAGCAAGGTCAGGGATGTGCTCACGGATGTGCTGGGAATACCCTGGAAAACAAGGAAACCCCCCTCAACCTGCAGTCAGAAAACCCCTGGTACACATTTGGGAAAAAAAAAAATTAGCTTTCTGGATTCAAAAAAGCTGAAAAAAACCCTTATTTCAAATCTCACAGCACTCATTGCAGCATTTTTCTGAATTTACTTTTATTACTGATGTAACTTCACGTTTTTCTGTCATTTTAAATACAGACCTGAATGTTACAGCCCTACAGAGTTTTCTAATTTAACCATGCAGACCATTTTGCTGGGAGTCTTTCATGTTGCTGGATAATTTTTTTTTTKGTAAACACTGGGGGAGAAAAAAAAAATGACACCATCATTAAGCAAGAATCCTGGTAATTTTGTCCTTCACACAGATAAAAGGCACCAAAGCCACTTCATTAAGGAGATGTCTCAGTGCTACCTGCTCACTTTGTTGCAGAGGAAAGGTGAGTGACAGCCTGTCTGAGCCTGGATTATCTCTTTGCAGGTCACAATTCCAGCTGATTCCCTGCTCACGTTCAAAAAGACTGCAGGAAAATGACAGCAGCACTGTAACTATAATTTTTTAAGGCTGTAATTTTCAAATTGGTGGAATTCCAAAGGAATTGTGGTGTCTGTGCAAACAGCCACAGCTCCACTAGCAGTCACCACCAGGGATATTAATTGTTTAATCCATCAGGATTAATCCCAATTTTCAGTGTTTGGCATAAAAACTTRACTGATTCAGGAAGCAGATCCTTACATTTCCATGTATCTGCACATGGAAAATTGTAAGAAACTCAAGGAAAACTTAATTTGGCTAAAATCTGCTCAGTTATTTCAGTGCTTTCATGTAGAAAACAGCAAAGTGGATATTTCAGCCTAATTACAAAGACAATTACTACAAGTGATCAGCAYTCTAAGGTGCTGTAGTAATTGCATACAGAACATGAGAAAATACACAGAAATTTAAATTACCAGTTTAATTTTTGGTMATTTCTTACCAAACTTACATATTACAGTCTGCACAGTGGTACCAGGCACTTGGAGAACTCATCTAAGTAATATATATTGATTTTATTTCTTTTTTACTCCTCTAGTATTAAGCTACAGTAATTAGACAAAAGCTTGCTCTGGGTATTTAAACTTTAGTCTCAAGGCTTCATTTTGTTCTGTCGCCCAATTTTAAAGCACTAGAAATGCTGCTTAATATTTTCAAACCATTTAAAAGTCAGCCTCAGACTGCAGCTGATTTCCTTACCCTGAAAATATTGGGTTTTAAGAAGGGGGCCAAAAAATAACATGCAAACATCACTTGGAAAACCAGGAATTATTTGAAAGGACTAACAAAGTGGCAATTAAATAAGTTAAAATTTKCATTTTGCTCAGGCTCTGCAGATGCAGTGTTGTAGCACTGTACTTTGCACAGGGAGGTTAATAAACCATATTAAGGGACAATATATTAACTTGCACTGGCATGACCCCATTAGATTTAACGAGGAATATTCACTGCTGGTGGATCCTTGCCCTCCCACTGGGCAGGGTGAACCACATTCCTCCTGACCCACCTTGAACACTCCATACTCTACAACTGGACACCTGAGAAAGCTGATTAAAGGGTTAATATTCCTTTTCTTCCAGTTTAAACAAAACCCTGGCCAAATAAAYGCAATATATGGTGATCACAGCCTCATGTTCCAGTGCAGCTGTGCCATCAGTTCTGGCTCTTGACCCACCCTCCAGGCTGAGCAAGAAATTCCAGATGGTGGCTGGAAYCTGGGATGTGGACAAAGGAACACTTGGGAGTGGGACTGGGCTTGGCACTCACGACTCCAAAGTGCAGGGAGAAGTGCTAAAATTAGAGGCATGCATTCATTCATTCATTCTCCTTTCAACCTCAGCCCTTTAATGACCCTTTAATTGACATTTCCTTAATAAATTCTGCTCATCTCCAAGTGGTTTCTCCCAACAAAGAATCCACAAAGGTTCCCTGGAGAACAGGAACAGCAGAGAGGKGAACAGGACAGAAAGTTCTTGGGCAGGACCTGAAGGGGAAGGAGGAAAACGAGCTGGGATCACTCACCTGCTGCTCCCCAGGACCTGGGACAGCTCTAGGAAATAACAGCCAAGGTTTCATAAATAAAACTGATTTTTTCTCTCTGTGTTTGGCACACATTTGTATAAATGTACATCTGATTTAAAGGTTCAAATTCATTTCTCCTCACTCTGCCTGACAACAATCCTTCAACACTGAATTCTGCTTTGTTTTTTTAGCTATCCTAGAAATCCCAAGTTTTTCTTTGGGTGAAATAAATGGAACCATTTGCTCCTCCCAGCAGTACAATTTAAGCTCTTCACCATTCCTTTTCCTGGATTATTTCCAGAAACTTGACATGACTCTGAAACTGTCRTGAAATGAGAAATTCACCCTCCTGGCTCTATCAGCATTCCTTGGAATTCCACCTGCAGGGGAAGAAAAATCAGACTCTGATTTGTCCCAAATGCTGAAATCAAGGACACTGAGCAGAGAATTTCATGTTTTATTTCTGATTTACAAAGCTGAACAGAGAAATCACTGAGTATCATCAAACTTCGGTGTCTCCTTGTTTATCTGCTCTGTCCCAGGTTTTGTAGCTTAAAAATTTTTTTATGGTAACAAAAGGCAGTAAAAAGTAAAAACACTGCTGAAATCAGCTGGCATTTTACATAGTTAGTCCTTTTTGACTGAGCTAAATATTTGCTGTTTAAATTTTCCAGCTTCCTCTAAGTCTACTCCAATAATTCTTAATTTTAAATTATCAAATGTGCAGGAGCAGAATAATTAAACAAAAAAATTTTAGAAGTTTTTAGTGTAGGGATTTTATGTTTTCACCTTTTAAAATTTTAAATATCAGCTGTTCTTAAAATTAGATCAAACCAAAATTGCTCAATGTTAATAATTTTTTGTTGCTGTTTCTCAAAATCAGTCTAAACCTTAACATTTCAAAAGAAGGAAAAAAACCCCAAATATTTTCATTACATTTTAATAAGCTTATCATGATTTAATTCATGTAAAATCCCTATGGAATACTGGAAATTTCCAGACATAGCTGCATTTAATAAAAACAAGCAGGAATAACTTTTCCAAACAGCACTTTCAAATCCCTCTTTTAAAGGGAATAATTTATATTTTTTTAATATTTTAACCTACTTATACAGGTTTTCTGATTTTCTAAAAAAACACCTGCACTCAAATTATCTTTCTTACTTTTTTTCTTCCTCATTAAGAGGGAGATTCCACTCAAATCCTACATCTCCAAATTCCTGTATTTACAGCACAAGGCTGTGTAAATCCTTTTACACAATCAGGGCCTGGGCTCCCAGTRAAGTGCTGAATAAAGTGGAATTTCCCTGGAGTTTTACCATTTACTTAAGAGGTTGAAATCATTTAAAACACTTCTATAAATTCCCAAATCCAGCAGAAGAACAGAATGATTAATTTTTGATGTCAGCCTGTTTTGATTATACTGAGGATTATTTTAATACGACTTTGAAAACATCTGGTGTGCAACAACTCTGCTGACTTTTGAATTCACACACCTAATTAATAATTGCTTTTTCTCTGGCTAAATGCTCTCCTCAACGTTTCTATGCAGCTTAGAACACTGGAATGCCTAAATTATTTTTAAGTTGTCCTGGTTTAAAATAGGATTCAGTCCTGGGAAGGCCACAAGACTTTAGGACAGGTGTAATTAGAAGGAGTTGAATCAAATGTATATTTAGGTTAGACACAGTCAGCAGGATGAGGGAATAAAGGGCTATCTGGGCTGCCAAACAGAGTTTAAAACTTATTTACCATCTTCATTAATTCAGGTCTTAACCAATTCACTTTACAAAATCCTGAAGCTCTCAGGTCAATTAATTTGCTGTGTAAATACAAATTATAAATGCAGTTACGAGCGTTTTGACAAGGATTTCATGTTTTAGGAGATTATCAGTGCGTCCTAGAAATTCCCAAGAAATCATCCTCTTAATTTCTCAACACCTCCACTTTGCCATTACGTGGCAGGAACCAGCTTTTCGGCTCCCCCAATTCATAAATGTAATTAAATAATTACATTAGTGCTAATTAACATGAAACTGCAGATTATTTAAGCGCAAAAAACACTATTCAACTTCTTAATTATTCTTGTTCACACAGCATTTCCTTTTGCTCAGGCGCCCTAGGTGCAAATAAAGCATCCCATCTGCTCGTAATTAGAACTAAATAATTTCAGAGAATGTAGCTTATCATTTTGACTGCACATTTGATTAAAATCAGTGTACAAGCAATATCCTGCCTTATTGCTGCACCAGCACCGGCGTGCTCGGGCCCGGCTTCGCCTCTCATTAAAGGAGCCTGCAAACATTATCTGTTATTTCAGAGGGGAAAAAAAAAATACACAACTTTTTAGTTCATTTCATACAGATGAAAGCAAATTACAGCAAATCACCTCTCCACTGAATAGAGGCCCCCACATAATGACTTTATTTGCTTAATCCCCAAATTAAACGGCGTTTCGAGCGAGGGCCCTGTGTTATTACTCTCATCATGTCGAGAACATTTTCCTGCCGAGACCAATTTGAATAAAACAAGGGGCCTTCCTTGAACTCAATCAAGGAGTCATAATGTGGTGGGTAATAGAGGTTGCTGATAGATTTGCAGGCAAAAGTGTTATACCTAATGATGGGATATGGATAATAGTCCTCCTGGAGGTCCTGATGCGATTCCAGTTGGCTGCCAGATGCTAAAAATCAAGAAGAGCATTGATCAGTGACAGGAAGCTGTAGTGGATTCATCTAGTCAAACTTCAGCTGTTTTTCCACTGTACAGTTAAGCCAGGCATAAATTATATTAATTGATTTAATTACATACTTAAAACATCTTCCCCAATTAATTTAATTAGGTGGCTACATGAAGCTACTGGCAGGGGAAGATTAGAGGCTGCTCACTTAATTAACAGAATATGAATGAAAAAAAAAGAAAGCAAACATAAATGAAATTGTGAGCACTAATTAAGAGGCTGTCTGCAAACTTAAATACTTTCTGACAAAGTGGTGACAGGAATGTAGACAAGAGAGGGATTTTTTTTTTTGCAGCAAATTAAGTGCCACAAGGTATATATAAGGAACTAAGGTAATGCAGTTAAAACATTGATTTTCTGACAGAACCACTGAAGCCAAAGAGAAGGGACATTTTCACCAGAAACACTGCGACAGATTTTTCAGCCACAAAGGCTGAATTGCTGATGAAGGATGAAATATGATCCTTGGACAGGGGGATGCTTAAAGGAGGAGAAGGATGGGAGCAGGAGATGTTTGGAGAAGCAGCACTGCAGTACCAGCTGCTAGCAGCACACACCTTGGCCCTGCTGCAGAAATTCTCCAGGTGTCTGTGGCGTGCTTCCCTCAGGGCACTCCTCAGCCGTGCCAGGTGACTCCAGGAGCGCCAGGAAGAGCTGATCACACCTGCTGCCCACTGCTGCTGCTGTCCTGAGCCTGGCACGGGGCTGGTCACACCTGCTGCCCACTGCTGCTGCTGTCCTGAGCCTGGCACG
>JACDOX010000039.1:1073541-1100358 GCA_014549065.1 Cardinalis cardinalis
GCTGCTGTCCTGAGCCTGGCACGGGGCTGGTCACACCTGCTGCCCACTGCCGCTGCTGTCCTGAGCCTGGCACGGGGCTGGGACGCCCCCTGTGCCTCCCTGTGCTGCCCCCCTGCCCTCTGCAGCTCTGGCCAGCTTTGTTTGGGGTCTTTGCCACAGCTGACTGATTCTTCATCACTGACACAATGTCACTTTTGGTGGGCTTCTCTTTAAAATCCAAGTCCGAGGCGATCTGTGCCAACTTTTGGCTGTTGATGGTGGCCAGGGGGACAGAGTGGTCTTTGAGGAGCTTTTCTGTGGGTTCCAAAAACCCCACAGTGCTCCCCCGGGAGGAATGATGGAGGTGTTGGAGGGCCAGAACACCTGGAGCTTTCTGGTGAACAGCACTGTCCTGGTCCCAGCAGGGATCCTGGAAGGGTTGAGCTGTTTGTGGGGGCTGTGGGAAGAGAAGAGTCACAGATGGTGCTGTAAACGAGGGGTCAAAATGGACTTTTTTGTTATTTTTTATTACTTAACTGAGGGGATTTGTGAATCTGAAATACACTGATCCTGGTTCTGTCCATCAGAGCCACAAATCCTGCCCAGCTCTACCACCACACCCAGTGCCACACAAAAACCTCCAAGGTCATGCAAAACTATGAGCAATTTAAAAAAAATACATCAACTGCAGCAAGGAATGCTTGATTTACCAAATATAAACATTAAACTTTACACTGATTCACTGGACTAAAAGCAGAAAGTAACCACAGTGGCATTCCTCCACTGAGGCTGCCTCCACCTTTCCCAGGAGAATGGGAAACATCCTACCATAAAAATGCAAATGGGGTAAAGCTTGGAATAGAAGCATTSCAGCACTCCCTAATTCCTGGCAACTTCAGCCAGCAACTCATTAGCTCTGATTTCCAATCTAAGGGCACTACACTCACACTGTTTTTAGGTAATTATTTTTATTTATTTCAACATCTCATTGGCAGTAAGAGATGCAGAGGGTATTACAAGCTCTGGAGTGAAAGGACACAGGAAATGGCTCCCACTGCCAGAGGGCAGGGTTAGGTGGGATTTTGGGCAGGAATTGTTCCCTGGGAGGGTGGGGACACCCTGGCACAGRGTGCCCAGAGCAGCTGTGGCTGCCCCTGCATCCCTGGCAGTGCCCAGGGCCAGGCTGGATGGGGTTTGGAGCASYCTGGGACAGTGGGAGGTGTCCCTGAGCTTTGAGGTCCCTTCCACCCCAAACCATTCCATGATTCCACGATCTCCATTTCTCAAGTTYACTTTCTCTGTCATTTTCACACCGCCTCAAAAGAACAAAAGTCAGAAAGTCTGGAAAGATGGAGCAAAACTCCAGAGAKTTTGTCACAGAACACAGTAATTATCCACAAAAGAAAGAAATGTCCCTTTTCCATGGGGATCAAGAACAAAGAGCAGGCACTGACAGTCAAGGTCAAAGTCCCCCAGAGTCTTCTGTAAATATAAAGGGAAACACCACATTTGCTTAACTGCAGTGAGGGAAATGGAGATGAAACATTCAAAAACTCTTTTATAACAGTAAAGATAGTTAGTTAAGCACTGGAACAGATGGCCCAGGGAGGCTGTGGGGTTGCTATCACCCAAAGTTTTCAGAACAGGTTAGAAAAACAGCTGTCTGCAATATYACAGGTACAAGTAATTCTGCCTGGAGGTCTGGATAACCTCCTAACATCCTTTCTAAACTAATTTTCTAAGATTCTGTGGAAAAAAAAAAACCAGACAAATTTAGGTAGAAGACTTGAAAGAGCAGAAATTTGGAATACACAAAGTATTTGTTATTTTATTTCAGTATTTACTATTTACTGGATGTGGTTCAAACCCTCCTGTGATTTACAGTCCCTCCCTAAACCAGCTCTGGTGAAGACAGTATTAAAAACACAAATAAAAACCTCATTATCCTCACTGAGTGATCCATTCCCTCAATTACCTGTGTCTGAGGGGGAATGTGCACCTCAGATTCCAACCGCTGAGCTGGACACCTCCACTCTGGCCTTGATTTCCTTGTTGAAACCACGGAATTGCTGGATGGGAGTGATGGAATGTTCCCTTTACTAGAGGAATATGTGCCATAAATGGCTTYCTTTGCCTTTGGGAAGGTGATGGTGTCTGTGTTCTTAGGGTCCAGCCTGCTACTGATCTCTCCTGTACAAATAAAATGTGGATTGCAGGTTTCATTTACTTATTAKCAGTTGTTAATTTAATTATGTGGCAAACAGGAGCCTGATCAGCTGGTGACACTCATGATTCCCAGCACCACTGGCWTAACACTGGGCAGGGATTCAGATTTGGGTGCTTAAAATTTGAAATGTGCAGGTAGGAACACGGGAGGAGCCCAGAAATGAACAGGAACCAAACCCTCCCAGGGATGGAGAAATCTGATTCCTACCCAGCAGCAAGACACAGGATTTTCCTGTGCTTTATGCCCTGCAGAATTTGGTGAGTGCTCATCACAGAGCTCCTCCCTTGGGAGATAAAACCTGAGAGTGAAGCTGGAGGTGCAGCTGAAGGTTGTTTTCAGTGCTCTGTACTCACCTGGAGCTGGTTTCTTGTGCTGCCTGGGGAACTGAGGGCAAGGAGCTGCTCTGGGCACAGCAGGAGGGGCTGGCAGAGCTCTCTGTGCTGCTGGGAGGATGAGCCTCTGGCCACTGAGGCTCAGGGCACCTACAAGAAGATSAAACTCCTGAAAAATTCCAGCTGGGAATGAAAAGGAATTCTTGGCAATGAAGAAAGAATTAAGCAAAGGCAGACCCAAGTTCTGCATCAACACTACAAAAGCAGCAGTTTCCTTTAATTGAAAGATTCCTATCTTTCAATAGTCAATATTTTACCTTGAAGGAAGGTAAGCTGTGCCTATAAAATTTGATAAATACATCTAAGAYACTGCACCAGTGCTAATTCTGAAATATGTCTGTATATCTATAATTATATGCTTGTACAACGCAATTTAATATGCAGAATAGATGAGAATCAACTCTTGTAAAGCACAATATAATCATGCAATTACCACTAAAAACTGATTGCTAAAACAGTCCAAGCCTAGTTAAGACTGAACAATTAATAACCAGCTGTTAATCATGATAATTTGACTGGCATTTAGACCAGAACCTCCACCACACACACAATTCTTTGCAGCAGCAGCTGAACCCCGTGAGTTCCAAGAGCTCCTCAGGGTGATGCTCACAGGACACACTCCACACCTGCAGCAAGCAGCCTCAAGCTCATCCCTATCCTTTGTAATGTCTGAAATCACAGCTCTTGGAAGCCTGGAGGAGGCAGGAAATTCAATTCCCAAATATCTGCTGCAGACAGCAGCACCCAGGGGCCTCTGGGACTCACCTTTTGGGGTGTCCTCTTCTAGCAGGGCTAAGGGAGAGCCCAGGGAGAGGAAGGCAGGCAAAGCCCAGGAGCTGGTGGCTGTGGGATCCTTCCCTGTCTTCTGACTGCACACCTGGGAAGAGACAGAACCTCCTCTGACACAGGGAAATCTGGGCTTTACAGATTTACAGACACTCCTCACTCCTGCAGCAATAGATAATAAATATAATTTCTGCTGTGACTGTTTCATTAAGAATTAACAGCGCACCCCTCCTTTTATTACTTGTGAGCATGCTACAGTCTTGTCTACTGTTGTTGCTTCAGTCATTGAAAATAAAGTTAATTAAATTTAATTGATGTCTTGTGTACTATTTAATGAAGGAATCTCAGGAAGTTTGTATTTACACTACTCTCCTTAAAACTGAGCAGTGTTTCTTGACAGAACAGTGTTAAAAAAGATAAAATGCATACAYAGGCAAGAAAGCAGAAGGAAAAAGAAATACTTTAAAATATTAGYTTTTAATGAGTGATTATCAAGCTTTTAGTGCAATCCAAGCCATGACTGGGATCTTGGAACACACTGAATAACAGCACTCAGCAACTTTCTAAAAAGACAGAAGGAACTCTCAAGAGGGAAATGAGACAGATCCAAATTAACTATTCTATTCTTTGCTCCCAATTTGTCTAATAATGCTGCCCACAAGAGATAAGGGAGAGAAAATCTGCACTTTTTATCATCACAGAGAACCTTTCAGAGCAATCCCAGGCCCTCATTTCAGTTATGGCCATTCTGGAGCATTCTGTTTTAAGGGATGGATCCTCATGTCCTGGTGTTCCAAGAAAACAGCAATAACCATGGAGCAAAGGTTAACTTGATGTCTGCTGCCAGGTAAGTGACTTGATACTGAGAAAAGGAAATTATAAACCACATTTTCCTGCTCACCCTCAGCCCCAGCAGGCTGGTGAGGCMACAACAAAAATATATAAAAGGCAAGAAATTGAATTAAACAGTGATTCCTCTTCCAGACTGTTGCTGGTGTAGCAGTAGGGCAGCACTGATTTAACTCCTGGTCAGTTTTATCCTAATTTAAATCCCAGTTATGAGGTTGTGTTATGATAAACAGCACATGAAATATATTTGTTTTCATTGTGTTCATAGAGATGGAATAAGCTGCAAGGAAAAGCAGTTCAGGTGCAGTGTGTGAGTTCAAAAGCAGCCTGGAGGCCTGGGGGTTTTGAGTTTTTTTTTTAATTGGAGATGGATATTTAATTCTTTTGTGCTGTATCCATYGATTTCTATAAAGTCCATGGTAGGTGTGATGCTAGAACAAGGACTGATGCAACAGAAATGTAATTTAATCTCTCACTGACACTGCCCAGTGCCATCACTCAGCAGGACAGGAACACGGTGGGAGCACGGAGCTGATCCAAAGCAGCTCCATGAAAACCCCAGCCCATCCCTTCCCTTCAGCACCCTGACTGCTGCACTGGCTCCTTCCTGGCCAACTCAGGCAGATACCAAAGCAAAACTGCCCAACTGCTGCCATTTTGGGAGTCATTGGCACTAAAATTAAGCCAACACGATCATARTAAGACCTCAAACATAATATTAAGTACTGCAAGAGAAAGGTTTTACTTTTAACATCATTGCTTCATCGTGAGCACTTCTAAAATTCAGTTTTGCAGGGCTGGAAGGGAGCTCTTAAATTGCAGGGCAGACCAAGGCTGACTTGCCTTAAAATATGCTTGGAGTGTGCTAAAAAACTATTTTTTCATYTCAAGTGCTTCTGAGTGTAATTAACCTGGGACACAAGAAAAACAATTCTATTACCCTTTCTAAAGTGTTTTTCTCCTGTGGATAAACCTCTCTAAATTTTTTTTCTTTTTGCTTCATTTTAAATAGGGCACTTGTTGGAATACCACAGGGAGTTTTCTGATTAGTTCTCTATTTGTTTTCTTTTTACCTAGCAATATTTAACTAGAACATCTTTTTTTGTTGGTTTTTTGGTAAATATCTTTGTAAGTATTTTTTCCTCCAGTAACAAAACAGAAATTGGTATTAAATACAGAGGAAAGAGGAGTATTGTGTACCAGGAACAGAGAGATRAGATTTGGTAAATAAATATCAGAAAATCTGAGGGTTTGATAGTGATGGGAAAAAAGGGATATGACAGATTAATTTATCATTCCATCTATCTTCTCCAAACTGTCAGATTTGCTGTTAAGAAGTTCCTGTCAGGATTKGATGGACAGAGCACTCACCCCTATAAAGGGAAACAGCACAGCAAAATAAAACCAATGGAACTAAGGTCACTTTTCAGGATGTTCAGGAGACTGTCAGGAAAGGGCTTGGAGAAGGTAAGTTTAATTRGAAAATTTTGGAATTGCATCTTTAACAACAGATCTTGTGTTATCCTTACCTTCTCTAAGCTCTTACAGTAAGCAGAGATGGTTCTGAACTGTCAATTTTCCCCCATATTTGGAAAAATCGAGCTTTGCCCTTTCCTGACCTCCTGCTCTCTAGCTCTCCCAGAAACCCAGATCCATCAGAATTCCTCCCTAACAGGTGTGAAAGAGAATGAAGGGAGAACTTTGGTGAATCCCACATCTGCTTTGTGGAACAGGCACCAGCAGCAGCACAGAAGGGAGCGAGGGAGATAATTGCTGCCTTGAAGCACAAGATGTTTCCTGGTGGGCAGGGGGCCAGCCTGCAGCAGGCAGGATTAGTGGGATCGATTCCTGCTTGGAATGCAGGGCTGAGCCTCCCTCCCTGTCCGGAGGCAGCTGCAAGCAGCAGCCCAYGGCATCCCAGCCAGGCACGGAGCCGGCAGGGAACGCTGAGCTGCACACACACGGCTTCAGCAGCTCTGCCTGCACCCTGCCTGGCAAAATCACACTCCAGCTCCAATTCCACATGACAAGAACTGGATAAAAACTTCAAACAAATGGTGACCTTTCAARAGATTAATTTGTTTACCAACAAAAYRTTCTGCGTTTGTCAGGAGAGATGGGGGTGACCTTCACATTCCCATTTCCAGGTTGAGAGGATGCTGACTGCACTCATCTGTTAACTTAACTCTCTCTCAGCAATTATTTCCTTTTTACTTTTAGTGACAAGAGGATTTTATTCAATCACCGTGCTGCTTATTATGATCACACACCCTAATACAAATGCAAGGAGTTTATTTTATTTACTGTAGTGTGACATCAATTTGTTTAAGTCTCATCCTGCCACCACTGCCAAACTCTGCTTTGGCTGTAATTAGAGCCACATGCCTGGCTTTAGAACACAATCAGCTCTGGGCCACCAAAAAACCTGGTTTTCTTCTACAGCTTCCTCCAGTCACTTGAAATGAAAGGAATTTCCCTGCTTTGCTTTATAATTTTGAAAATAAATACATTTTCAGGGATAAGCGTTAATGATTAGCAGCATGCAAATGCTGAATAAAGAATGAATAATTGAAGATATGATTAGAATGGTTGTGCTCAAACAAGTGAGCTTAAAAAAAGCCCCAGAATCACTGCCATCACCATTAGAGCCACACTAGATAAGATGCAACTCATAAAGGCTAGAAATCATCACCATATTAAATTCTACCTCATGAATAAATGAAAAGGTTCCTAAGTTTACAGTATAATATACATTTATAAGAAAACAAGGACCCAAAAGTGCCAGTATAATTCTATAACAGAACAGCAGCCCTATGAAAACAGAAGGTAGGGCTGTGAATCTTTCCTACATTGCAGCAGTGCATCAGAATTATTTTTGCTGCAATTCAGATTACTGTTCCTTTGGCTGGATACTCCATGGGAAGTATACATATTTAATAATTATCCACTCATCATTTTTCATCTCTCATCCAGATACAAGCTGCAAAAAAAAGTGATGCCCAGTGTGTGTTTCAAAGAGAATTATAGCCCTCATTTTAAAATAACTACAGAACTTGGCAGAGGATGAAGCATTATTATTAGACCCAAAAAGGTCCAAAAGGGCAACAGCTAATTGTTCTTAGTTTCTATGATAAAACCCAGCATCAGCAATTTTATAATACCAAAAGAGRAAGAAAAGACATCATTTTTGGTGAAACAATGAAATCCTGACTAATAATTTTTCCAACTAGTGGAATGGCAGGGTAATAAAAAGTCGGGGTAGATTTGTGCTTGACCCCTCAGGTCACCTCCAACCCCGACTTTCCAACCTCACAACTCTTTCAGCCGCTCGGCCCTCGTTGAAAGCTCCTGAATGGCGCGAGACAAGCAATTAAATTTGGAATTTAATTGGAATTTGCTCGGGTGCGGGCGATTTTTKGGGGTTTTTTGGGGAGCCGCTCGCTGACCCCGCGGACACCGGAGGGACGTGCGCGTACGGACAGCGCCCCCTGCCGGCCGCCCCTTCCGCAGCCACTTTAATGGAAATTTTACCCAAAATAACCCAAATTGTACACCTGGAACTGCACGCACATTCATTGGCCTCACCGCTAATAATCATATAGATCATATCAAATCCCTCCCTTAAGTGCTCCCTTTAACAACAAACATATCTCAGCAAACAGCAACTGCAAAAATTTTACACCCAGAGAAGGCAGAACATCCCAAACCACACATTGTGCCCTAAAATTTKGAAGGGAATAAATTAGAGAGGAAATACCTGCTTGGTTTTTAAGCCTGTCAGCTCYTCAGTTACAACTGTAAATATGTATCTGGGAGCCTGAGTAATTCCCATTAAATGTTTGCAGTTTAAATCCCCCATAAGTTTTCTGTGCTCAGTGCACGTTTCAGGGAGAGTGGTAAAACACATGGCYCTCTGCAGTCAGATAATATTCCTCTCTGTGAGTGTTTTAGAGTGGTTCTAAAAACCTATTAGCCATGATGCTTTTTTCTAATTAACTCTATTATCACAGGGTTAGACAAATCACCTCTCGAGTCTGGGCAACAGCTTTCCAAAAATCATTTTTTTTATAAGTGGCAGCTCACAACTGTGCCATTCACAGATTCTCTTTATGTTGTTTAAAACCAAACACCCCAGAATCTCTCCTACAGCACTGGGCTTGCTGCAGGATGCTTCTGTCACATAAATTAAATTTTAGAAGAGCATCCCCATGTGAGACCATTGGCTGTGTGGACCACAGTGCTGTGCTAAATTTGTGAACATAATTGATTTTTTGSAGGGATGGCTGTGCCTACTCTCTTCTGGGTTTTTTTTTTGAAAGCATTCTTTGCTAAAAATATCATCTTTACAATCAACTGCTGCAGAACAATTGCAGACCTGGCAGCAGAACCGAAATTTGCAGTTGCAGGAGGGAAATTTGGAAAAATCAAAACTTCACCTTGCACAATTTGAACACTCACAAAGAGAGGAATGGGCTTTTAATTCTTGCTGCATCTTTGGGTCACAGGCAGAAGTCCCCAAGCTCCAGCTGATCTCCTCTGCCTGATTTTCCTGACATTACTGACCATGCACATCCCATGTATATTCGTATTTTTGCTGGATTGGGATCTTGGCACAAACCTGTTACATGTCAGATTTCTTTTCCCCAGTATTACCACTCAAAATGTTTTGATCTTTAAATACCCATCTCAAAAAGCAGGAAATTACTTTCATGTAAATATTTTATTTAAGACAGATAAATATTAACTGTAATAGTGCAAAGCAATGCATATAATAAACCCATRAAATAATAAAAGTTACTTACAGGAGCAGATTTTTTCTTAGCTATAAGTGGCAGCCTGGTCTCATTGTTGGGTAGTTTTAAACCAGCTTTATTCTCCATGTTTCCTGGGTCAAGCATAATTTTAAAATCCATTTCCACCTGCTGCTGAAATATAGAATAGGGATAATCCTAAAATAACTGCACTGGGGCTGAGGTGTTTAGAGGCAGAAATTGGCTAACATGTTGTAAATTTGGATTATAATTACAAAAATTGGCATTTTTTGACTCCACACAGAACTGAGCAAACAGCAAAGTGCCTTTGCTTAGATGGAAAACTTTGTAAGGACTGGAGCTATTATCCAAATGGACACATCAATGCAGGCACAGAACCTGATCATTAGTAAATGAGGAATTAAAAACCCCTGACAGTAATCAGAATTAAAACATAGTTCYTAATGCACTCTGTGATCTGCATGGAATGAGCTCGACTATTCTGCTGATAAAAATCAKGATGATTTAAATCCCAATGGGCAGAAAAAGACTTTAAAAGTTTCTTCTTGTTATAAGAAATACCTAAAGCATACCTATAAAACCCAGAGGGATGCCCTATGTTTTTATGACAGTAGAAGTTTCTTAAGTAAAAAATATTTTGGTGCATATTCTTTTGTACAAAAGTAAAAATAAATCCAGGAAAATTCCAATTTTTCCAAATAAAAGAGGCCATAAAAAGTTCAAGAATCATTAGATGTGTACTTGAACTACTGAACAACTGTATTACCTTGTGAAAGCAGTAAAAATTGTTTAATTTATTTATCTGCACTATATATTCTCTCTTCTTTTGATGGTAATTACAAGCAGATGTATCAATGAGATGCTCATTTAGATTTGGGGTTGTAAGAACACAAGTTATTATCCAAGCCAATTACTCTTTTACCCACATGGCTGCACAGAGACAGAAAGTTCAATTTTCACCTCATCAGTGCTTTTGTGGTATTTATTTTATTACCATAACACACCGTTCTGCAGGGAGGAAACTGCTGGTGCTATTAAAAAAACAGAACTGGGGGAATTGAGCACCTTTCAATTAAAGCAGGAGATGATTCCCAATGCAAACCCCTCACCCAAGCCGACAGGGAAATGATCAATGCAGGGGGATAAGTGCCACACAGGATGACAAGAACTGGAATTATTAATAAAAAAMCACCTGATAAAAGTGGCTTTGTCAGGGTGGGTGGCTGGGAAGTGCCAATTCCACCCCTGCATGGATGACACTGGGATCTTCCCCAAGTTAAATGCTACCCTGGGCTGGGAGAGGGCTCCCATCTCAGCTGCTCCTTCTGCTGAGCATTTTGATCACTTTCCTCATGGGGTGTCACCAAACCCYGACTCCATGGGCAGTCAGAGCACTGTGGGATGCACGGCACACCCAGCACTCCGTGACGTGCAGAAGGATCAGGCTGTGGTTTCACACCTGGGGGCCCTGGCACTCCCGTGGGGCTGATCTGCTGCTCCTCTGAGGCACAGCCAGGGGCTCCACCCGGGGCAGAACCAGCTGCTGCTGCTGCTGACAGGCTCCAAAAGGAGGATTCCTGGTGGACAGAGCAACAGGCAGTGAGCTTCCTAAAAACGACCTGGACTCCACCTGCTAAACCCACTCTGCTTTCAGCCAAGTGACTGTATTTTTATTTAAACCTGCACTTAGCAGAAATAAAATCACACCAGTTAGCAGAGCACTGCTGGAGCCACTTAGAATTTCACTTACATTTATATTTTTTTTAACTTAAAATCAAAATAGGAAATGACTAACATTTTCTAGGTCAATACTCTCATTTGCTTTAMATGATTATGTCACCTCAGTTTTTGTGTCTTGCTGCAATAAAACATCTGTTTCACTTACCACTTAGGGGGCTCTTTGGAATTTACTTCTTTATTACCAGCTGAAGAAAGAGTTAACTCTTTGCCATCTATAACACTGAAATAATTTTCAGCGTGTTTCTGTTAGAGGAAAAAAACATACTTAGCCTATTACAAAGATATAAAGGATATTAATTTTATTTAACTTGGTTCACTAAGCAACCAGGTCTTTGCTTGACTGAAAAGTTGATAAACTTTGGGCCTCTGTCACACTAAAAATCTGATTTTGGGTGATCAAGATCAGTTATTTCTGATGACCCAAAAAAAGGAGCCATCATTCTGAACTGTAATGTCTGAGTAATCTCATCAGTTGTTGATTGAAAAGGGATATTGTAACACAACAAATAAGTGGCCTGAGTGAATTATTAACCCAGACTTTAAAAAACAGAATAATTTTCTGGATCTGCTCTATTTTACTTACTCTCAGCCCCAGTTCAGTCCTTTCAGTTGCTTTTCTGAGGTCACAAGTACCCATAACTTCTGCATTTCCTTTCACGTTGTTTTTTTCCATTTCAAGCTTCTGAAGGTTCTCCTGAATCTAAAAAGCAAGTTGGGACAAAAATCATACCTGCAACCAAACCCCATGGGGTTAGGTAGGATTTAATTCAAATTAAATAATTCTTAAATATAGGGAAAAAAGATCCATGCAGCTCTGTACTCTCAGGATCTCATACTTCTGTACTATTATAACATTAATATTACAACTTAAATAACAGAATACAAAGACAAATACTTAAACTCATTGGCTGTAGAAAGGCTGGAAAAACTCAATTTTAAAACAAACCTCACAAAGCAGTGACAATAAACTTCAGGACTGAGATTCTCCGCTTAAGGARCGATGTTTCCTCACACACGGCACAGGTGCTTTCAGCGGGCAGGGAGCTCAAAAGCCTCAAGGAGGGACACAAACTGCAGGCAGCCTCTGAGGAGAGCCCAGCCCATGTCAAACCCGACTATTCACGTTAACCAAACAGCTCCGGGCTCCCGAGCCCCGCAGCACCCACAGCCCGAGCCCCGCTCGCACCCGCTGCCCCTCAGGCAGGGCCGAGCCCCGCGCTTCCCCCGTCCCCTCACAGCACCGGCCGCGCCGCGCTCAACCCAGGGATRACCCGGGGTGCTGAGGGATGACCCGGGGTGTCCCGGCTGCTCTGCCGGGGCAGGTCCGGGCCGGTCCGGGCAGGGAGGAGCCGTTCCCGGCGCTGTCCGAACCCACCCGGCAGAGCTCGCCCCGCTCCGGCCGCGGCCATGGCGGCACCGCCGCTCCCGGCAACGGGACGCGCCGGCCGGGCCGCACCATCCGCCCCGCCACCGGAGGGGGGGGACAGCGCATCCAGCGGGGCCGAGCCCGCGCTCCGCCCGGTCCCTCCCCCGGCCGCCCCCCCCCGCGGGCGGTGGTACGGCGCGGCGGAAGGGGCGCGGCACGGGCGCCATGGCGGCGGCAGCGCGGCCGCTGGCGCTGCTCACCAGCTGTGCCGCGGGCTTCGCGCCCGAGGAACTCGTCAAACGTGAGTCGGGGCCGCCGCGGCGCCCGAGCGGGAGGAACCAGGGGCCGCGGGTTGCCCGCACCCGCGCGAACCGGGCTGGCAGCGTCTCCCTCCAGCCCCGGCCCTCAGGGGGCTGTTTTTCCCTCTGGATAGCAGCTCTCCCCTCAGGGTCGCCGCCATCCCCTGACGGTCTCAGTTTTCCCCCTCATGGTCGCTGCCATCCCCTCACGGTCTCAGTTTTCCCCCTCATGGTCGCTGCCATCCCCTCACGGTCTCAGTTTTCCCCCTCAGGGTCGCCGCCGTCCCCTCACGGACCCAATTTTCCTGTCAGGGTCAACGCCATCCCCTCCCGGTCTCAATTTCCCCCTCAGGGTCGCCGCCGTTCCCTCACGATCCCAATTTTTCCCTCAGGATCTCAGCTCTCCCCTCAGGTTCTCATTTTTCCCGTTAAGGTCGCAGTTCTCTCARTTCTCCCCTCAGGACAGGGGGATCGCAGCCCCCGAGCCCTGGCAGAGGGTGTCAGGAGCCTYCTCAATGCTTTAAGGAAATAATTCACTGCCTCTCAGTGCGGAAGSACTGAAAGGGAAAAGCTAAAAATTCTGTCCTGCAGCTGCTAGAATTGCAGATTACACTCGGTACCGAGTACATAGAACTCATTCAGTAGGAAGTGGTTTTCCTGGAAACCGGTTGCTGTTTTTCTGGTTCAAAAGGGGAACAGAAGATCTGATAGCAGAGAARACCATGGTGGAATTTTTGGTATTTTTAACACTGGGGGATTCCAGGAAGAAGCTGTTCATGGTCTTGGTGGTTTGCCTATGTTAGGACAGGCCTGGTTTTTAGGGAGTTCATGAACAGTTTGCTGTGCACACTGAGAAGTAGAATTTAACTCCCTCAAACCTYCTCTGGATTTGTTTTTCTCTCTTTCTGAGCAGTTCTTATTTGGGACCTCACCAAGGACAGGGCTGCCCCCAGGAACTGGCTCCCTCCGCCTCATTAAAGCATGTTTTGAAACAAAAATAACAGTACAAGATATGCAGTCAAAGGCTTCTCTGTCAAAGCAACTGCAGGACACTGAATTATTTAAAGATTCCCCTCCAAAAATATTATTATTAGCTTATGTTTGAGGCAGGTATAAGGAAATGGGAAGGAATTAAGGTTCCTCTAGGTTTCCCTTTGATTACTTTGCATAGTGAAATGAAACAAGTAGAAAAGGTAGGTGAGCAAACAACTACTTAATCTGAGCAAATCTTAAAATATAAGCTCAGATATTTTTAAAACTAGTACTAACTTTGAAATATCTCAGCTTCCACTGCTCCCAGTTCCAAATCTGGAGTCTTGTCTGTGTGTCCTCTGACTGGGTTACATTAAAATCCTCCTGCAAGAAATAAAATCATTGGATAAAATAAATACCATCAGCATCTTAAGTCCCTGCTTTGTAGAACAAGTGACATTAAATCAGAGGCAGCAGACTGTAAAACATTCAAGGACACACAGGCAGGGACACGGCAGCAGTGCCGAGGGTTTGGTGGGGTCAAACAACCTGCCAGGACTTTCCAGGCCAATTCCAAGACTTTTTCCAGGGTTTTCCTGCTGTTCAATGGAAAATGTSTTGAGCATGAGAAGCAGCTGATGGTGCATTTGCTAGATATATTTTTATTTGTTCAGGTTTCTGCAGGGTGCTCTGAATGCTTTAATTCATGGGACACTGTGGTAAAACAAAGTTATTTAAAGTGSTCAACGTAGATCTGCCTGTTATTGTTGTCATGTGTTTATCACAAAACTGCAAAGATTGGTTCAGTTTTCATTCTGTCTGATGCGATTGTTTTTCCTTTTCTTTTTGGATTTTTACCACTCCCCTCCTCCCCACTGGGTTCTTTTTATTCCTTGGTGTAATTTTAGGAATATTTTTTATGGTTTATTCCACCAGGTGGCTCTCAAGGCCCAGAATGTGGGAACTACTCCATGTACCTGACAACTCTGAGGATTTGGGAGCATTTAGGGCATTATGTTCTTAAAACATTTATTCAATCTGAAAAACACTATGAAAGGTGGTAAATATCTTAATCCCTTTGGGAAAAAAAATGCAAAAAGAAGTTGTAATCACTAAAAAAATTATTAATAGACACAGTGTTCTAAAAGTGCTTAAATACTACTTGGGTATTAAAGRACAGGGCAATTATTGAGAGAGAAGTTTCACAGGGAACTGGCAAAATCTCAGCATGAAGGATGGGTAATCAGCAGCACAATGGGATGAAAGAAAACCCCTTAAAATACAGGAACAAGCAGCAGGTAATAGGAAATGGGACATGGCCTCATTCTAGCAGTGCTTTCAGACCTAAATTTGTCCATGAACTCGTCTAAAAAAACRTCCCTTACAAAGCAAATGTGAAATTCATACCAGCTTTTGAAAACCTTTTCTGAGGGTTCTTTCCCTTTGTATCCTTGTTAGGGTGACTGACTCAAGTGACTTTAGAGCTGATTTTCTTCCTCACCCCATTTTCCTCCCTAAGTCTTACTGCTGATTTTCTGGGTTTCAGTAATTTCTGTGGACCCTTTTATTCTTAGCCCCCTGTGGCATGGACTTGTAATTCTGTTAGCTCAGACTGATTTTAATTTACTTAGTTATTTTTAACTGTCAAAACACTAGTAAAGGGAAATTAATATCATATTCAAAACAAAACCTCTGAGAATACAAAGCTCAGAATCCAGGTTTGTTTGGTGGTGACTCAGGATGTTTGTCCCCCAGCTCCAAAGTCAGGTGGGTAACTTTAGCATAGAATATCATCTGATTAAAGATGATCATCTGAAATCATCTGAAAAATAATTGCCATCCAAAATAAATCAAACTTGAACCTGGAAAAATCATTTAGATGTGACACCTCTTATTTTAAGCAACCCTGAGAGGAGACTCCTGTTTCATCCTCTTAAGGAGGAAGTGGCCACAGGTTTCTGTTTCCAAGGTCACATTTCTCCCTCAGATTCCATCTCCTCCTCAGGGCTGCAAATAATCCTGGTTTACAGTGCTCCCTGCCTTGTGCCCCGTGCTCATTCACCAGATCCATTTCTCAGCTTTGCAGTTTAGTTGTAAAAATCACTGCAGCCTTGGCAGAGAGGTTTTCTTGTCTCTTTACTAATAAGATACAGATAAATTCAAATTCATCTCCAGACTATTTGGGGAACTGCCTGTTCCAGCAGCTCCAGGAACTCTCAGTACCTTAAAATACAAATCCTTGAAAAGCCATGTGCTTTATTCTTTGACTCTTCTCCTGCCCCAGGCAATTCTGGATGACTCAGTCCATTTTATAAATAATTGACCTGTGTTCCAAAGTGTCCACGAGTTCATCCAGCCTGAACAAGATTTCCTGGCCTTTCCCTCAAGGAGTAATGGGATGCTCTGCTTCCAGCTCTGATTCCGCCCCAGGAGTGTTCCTGGGAAGGTTCCTACCCTGGAGGGCAGAGCCTGACAGCACCTGAGCAAAGCACTGGATTTTAATGGTTGAGCTCCCACATGGAACTTAATGGGAATTACAGCTGAATTGTAGGAACTGGGTTTATTTTCTCATCAGTTACTTTCAGCTTTTGGTCACAGTTACACAATCTTCACATCTTCAAGAGTATGCAAGGGCGGTAATAAAGTTTAGGTTTTCTCTCCATACTTCCTGTTTACAGGTACTAAGTTTGAGGTTAACACTTAAAAAGGCATTTCCAGGAAAACAAAAGGCTTTCTGCAGCTTCTAGGCCATATTTTATATTGAAAACTAGAAAATAAACTCTTTTGAAAGCTAAGCAATAAAATCTGGGACAGAGTAACAAATGGAGTTCAATTTTTAAAGACCTTGATTATGTGCTGGTTTATTAAAGATGGATCTGCATTGGCACTGTACTTTTCTAGACAAATTCTTTTCTTGCTGCTGGTTTTACCGTCCTCCTCACCCATTTKCTCTCCTGCAGGTATCACAGGAAAAGATGACCTTACTGCAGGTGCAATAACAAGTGGAAGAGTGAATTTCTACCCCTGGACAATAGACAACAAATACTATTCTGCAGATATCCACCTCTGTGTGGTCCCAAACACATTCCACGTGACTGGAGAGATTGCTGAGGCTGTGCAGGCATTTGTGGTGTACTTTGACAGCACAACAGTAAGGGCTCTTCTGCTTCATTCTCCTGCCTTACCACAGTGAGAAGCATAAATCAGATCTCCACCCATCCCCTTTAAGCTGTTCTATTCATTGGCAGAAGATCAATATTCAATACTAACTRTTAGATTTCCCTGCTAACAATAGCAGCAGTTTCCTTCTCCCTTACTCCTCTCCTCCAGCTGGAAGAGGGTTTTTCAGGAGCCATTATGCCACTATGGCAAATCCATCTGCCTGCTTTATTCCTAGCTGGTGCTGCTTCTTAAAGGCTCCTTTAGGACAGACAAAATTTAGGGAGCTAAACATAAAATTCAGGGCATTTCACCCAAAATTGTTTCTACTAAACCAGCRGCAGTGAAAACTGGTTTAGCAGGAACCAGAAAGGTTGAGACAAAAAAAAGCCTATTTCTTTATATAATTCAATTCTAATACTGTTAACAACTAAAGTATTGCAGGATGCATTCCAAARAACACTTTTCTTTTCCCCTGCAGAAAACTGGACTGGAGGGTGTCTCTGAATGGCTGCCCCTGACAGAAGAGTGGCTGCCAGAAGTGATGATCCTGGTTTGTGACAGAGTGTCTGAGAATGGTAGGAGACCCAAAGAACTCCCACCCTCACTTAGAGCCATTAGCCTGCATAATAATTAACTTCTAATTACATCAACAATTGCCTCTCAGAGTCTGGGTGAGACTGGCCTGGCGAGCTCTGGGGGTTTCAGCAGGAGCTGAAACCTTCGGTGGGATGTGGTTAGAACTCAATCAGAATTTTATCAGATTGCTCAGTCAGCTCTGTCCTGCCACTGCAGGGGGACTAAAAGGCATTCCTGCTGCTGGATGTGCACAGTCCTGCTGAAAAAGGGGGAGGACTTGGTTGCTAATGCCATTTTTTGGACGTTTGGACATTGAGCACACACATTTGCTATGGTTCTGGACAACAGCAGGCTGGGAGGTGCAGATGTGTCCCTGCAGCTCAATTCAGGGTCAAACCCAGAGTTAACAGAAGTCTTCATTCACACCTACATKGTACCCTCTGCAAAACCATTTGATTCTGTTCCTCAGTTCCAAGGAGGAATTTAACTCTATTTTTGGAAGCCACAGTGAATGGAGGATCCATGCCAGTGCCATACATTTCCCATACACTCCAGAGCAAGCACACAACTTTGAGGGAATAAAACACAGCCAAATCATCTGATTGATATGCTGGTACTGGTCTCAAATCTGCTCCTTTAATACCCATTTTTGTCTCCCAATTTAGGTGTAAACAGACAGAAAGCTCAAGAGTGGTGCATCAAGCATGGCTTTGAGCTGGTAGAGCTCAGCCCTGAGGAGCTGCCTGATGAAGATGGTAGGTCTGCTGCTTCTCTTGCCATTTTGAGAATGAAAAGTGCCCCCAAAATACCTTCTAAGTAAAGTTATGCCCCTTGCAGTTGTTGATCTGCCACATGATTACAGCATGGAACGCTCCGGGTTGGTGGGGCTGAGTCTCRGCCATAAAAGGTCAGGAGGAGGAGGAGGTTATTTCCTCTGAGAAATTCCATTTGTCCCCTCCCAAATCCAGCTGCTGTTTATGCAGCACCTACGTCAAAGTAATATCTGCTCCTTTTTTTGGCAYTGCCCTAGGACTGTATTGATACATCAGAAGTTTATATTCTRCTTGGAAAATCAATCTARAAAAASCATTTTWCTGCATGAGGGCAGAAAAATTCTGGTTTCAAAAAGACTTGAAAACTATTTTGTGCTATCTTGGTACAAACATTGACATGATAGGCTGAAAATGGCAGGTTGTTAAAAACATTTCAGAGCAACAGGAGCTGTTACACAGGAAATAAACCAGTTTCAGAATCACTGGCTGCCCAACATTTATAACTTGAAAAAAAAAACAGCAAGAAGAGTCAGAAGTGTGGTGTTCCACTCTTGAAAAGTGACTATGCATTTCCTGACAGCCTTATCAGCATCAGCCTTATCTTCTCACTTCAGTGACACAAAAARGCATTTACACCTTACCTCTCTGGAGTGAAATGAGGTAACTGCCCACTGGAGAGGAATTAGTCACTAACATTTGCTCTATTTCAGATTCTCCAAGCACATTGCAGCCACCAAAAATAATTCACTATAAAATCCTCACTGGAACACATCCCACCCCTTTCCCCCTTTAAGGGCTTACTAAAATTGGATCTTGARGAGCTGAGAAGTCTCCCTCTCTCCCCAGCATGCCTTTAAAAATGTTTCCCTTTTTTTTTTAGTCAAGGAGGGAGATTTACAGATTTGATTCACAGAAACTGGGAAAATCGGAAGTGAAGACTCCTTAGACTAAACAAATACTAATTGCTTTAAAAATAGTAACCTTTAATCAAGTTATTTTTCTATTGAATAATTCTTGTAAAGAACAAGCTCTTTACCATTTACGGGAACAAGCTCTTTACCATTTCTTTAATGGGAATAATAACAACTCAGGATGTTAATTTGTGGAATATTGGGATACATGTTCTTTCCTAGCTGTTTAATCTGGTAGTTGATTCACTGTGACTCATGCAGAGGAGGAACTGTGTTCCTGTGAGTAACTTATTTACCCCCCAAACATTCTGGGTGAGTTACAAAAGGCACAGCAGATGCTGTAAACACACTGGGCCAATCTCTGCTCAAAATTCTGACATTTCAGGCAGCTCATCTCAAATAAACTGGAACTTCTGTTTTGACTCATTGTCAGTTGTTTGCATAGTCAGGACAAGAACTCTAAACTGGGACTCTTGATAATGACTCTGATATCAAACCAAACAGCAGATCACAGAGGGCAAAACATCTGATTTCAGCCTTAAATGCATTTCTAAAGGCAGTTTCAATTACTGCACCTGATCCCTGAGTCACTTGAGTTTGATTTCTAAACAAAAACAGTTTTGTATCCAAAGGATTGTTTGGGTGGTTTTTTTTTTCCCTTTGTCAACCTGCACAAACATGGGAAGCTGACTAAACTGAGGAAATGGGAAAATTGACTTGATCCAAAGTGGTGTCAGATCTATTCAGTAAATAAATTAAAATCTGAATAATGCTTTCCCTGGGCTTTCAAGTTCCTGTAGTTCCCAGGATTACTGGAACTTTTGGAGTTAGATATTGTGGGGACAGCTTTAAAATATTCCTTTCTGTTTTTTACAGGCATCACACTCTTTTTAAATGGTTATCTCAAGTTCTTTACTTTCTAAAAGAAAGGAAAATAATTTTGGTATCTATTTTCTAATATATTTCTATGCTATAAAGCATTGTAAAAGATCTTGGGGTGAAAGATGCAAGTTTCTTGTCTGTTGCTATAAAATTTATATTTATACTATAAAGTATAATATACTTTGTTATTTACTATTTTATTATTTATTAATATTTATAATTATAATTCTATTTCTATTRAAGTATATTATACTTTTAGAATATACAATAAATATGTTACTTAATGTAGGCCTCCTGCTAAATATTTAACAAAAGGATTTAGGTACCTGCAAAATGCTGAGCCCACAATTCATTATCCCTAATTTAGATACCTGCACAATGCTGAGCTCACAGTTCATTATCCCTGGAAGCTCAGCACAAGAAGTGAGGCATTAATTTACATTTACTTGGCCTCTCATGAATCAAAGTGAAAAATCTGTTTTATACCAGGAGCAGAATTGACAATGATTGTGGGAAGCCAGGAGAGGCCTTCAGCCCCACCTCTGGAGGCATGGGTGGTGTTTGGAGTTGTTTTTAGGAGTTTTCAGCCCCTCTCTGTGTTTTGGTGCAGATGATTTCCCCGAGTCCACGGGAGTGAAGCGCATCGTGCAGGCCCTCAACGCCAACGTCTGGTCCAACGTGGTGATGAAGGGTGGTAGGTGCCCCGGGCCTGGCCCCGAGCTCTGCGGGCTGGGGCAGCTCAGATGGAGCAGCTGGGTCAGCACAGGCACAGCTGCAGCACTCTGGGACCTTCCCCAGGGAACAGGAGGGCTCAGGCATTGCTGTCACCCCCTTGATGTCCTGATGAGCTCACAGGCAGTGGGTGAGATCTATCACAGAATTTATGGTTTGGGTTGGGAGGGACCTTAAAGCTCAGCTTATCCTCTATCCCAGGCTGCTCCAAGCTCACCCAGCCTTGGACACTTCCACCCACAACTGCTCTGTGCCAGGGCCTCACCACCCTCACAGGAAGGGATTTCTGTGTAAAACTGCTCCTGTTCCCTCTCTGCTTTAACTTGCACTCTGCCAGTAATTAATTTGAGTTAAATATTCCATTAATTCTGCAGGTTGCAATGAAAACTCAAAGTTTGTTCTACCAAACTCTAGTAGGAAATAGGTTGTGATTATCAGCTTTATCAGACTGATACATGATTCAGTGCAGAAGTAAAGGTTAAATTCCACATTTGTTGTAGGGGATTTTTGGTTTGTTTTTTAAATTTTTGAACTAGGGGTAAGAATAGCAAGTGCAGAGATGAGATTTGGCAAAGAAGCCATGTCAAACATTTAAGGGCTGTTTTTGCTACAGAAAATCCCACTTGAGTACATGGAAACCACAGATTTATTTACAACAGTGCAAAAAATGGGCAACCCCAGATAATTTCCTGAGGAAGCTGAATGTCAGGTAGAGTTAGAATTTGGAAAAACCACTTTAGCCTTAGAGTCCTCAGAAAAGGAAATGCTGTGGTTACAAGGGTAGATCCTTCCATTTACTTGAAATCCTTTCATTACCTTTCTAATCACACAAACTGCTGCAGAAAATGTAGAAAGATAAAACTCTTCAGGAGTGCTTGGCCTGGAATTTCTTGTTCCCAAAGCCTCATCCCACCACCAACCTTCCAACACCTCTCTGCTCCCTTATGTCCCATTTCCCACTGCTGTGGCTTCTCCCTTCCTACAACCATTAACTGTGGAATGATTTAAAGCCCTGAGAGGCTGCTGTTAATCCCTGCATCTGCAAGGTGCTTGCTGGGACTCAGTAAAACCAGGATGAGAATTGTTAACCTCCATTTTTTAATGCAGCTTTTTGAGGATTTCTCATTCCCCATCAGAGCTGAGGTGAAGGTGGGGTCTGACTCAGTGTAACCACTGCAGAGAACCAGGTAACCTGGGCAGATGGTGTCAGGTTATCTCACTTGTGCTAAAAATGGTTTTTTAACAACATGTTTCCTGTATTTGGCAGATGCCACCTTACAGAACAGCAGAATTTAGTCACATGCTCAGTTCCTCACGGGGGGAAATTCCTGCACATCACTGGTGYGTTCTGTAAAGGTCAGGCTCCTTGAAAAATCCTGATTTTCTCTGTGCACAGCACCAGCCCCACACAGCACTGCTGCACCACCACAAACCCCTCAGGAAGTGAGCTATATTTGGAAGGTGTTGCAGCCTGACTGTGCCTTCAAAGGGAAATTGTTGAGCTCATTTTGCTTAAAATAAAACTTTTTACAACCTGTAACATATCTTTTGTTTTCAGCTTCCTCCAGATCCTAGAAACTGGCTGCCATGTAAATCCCACTTTAGCTTTTCCACTGAAAATGGCCTGTAATTCCTGGCTGGTTGAGAACCATGCAGGGAAGAGTTATCAGAGACCCTAAGAGAGTTCCAGTAGTAAATGTCTACTAGCAAATACTTACAGCAGTGTTAGGTGCAGCCTTAATTCAACAGCATTGCCTTAATTCAAAAACCTGTTTCCATGAGAATTTAAATTTACAGACAGAGCAGGAACAGCCTTTTTCAAGCACAAACACCAAACTCATAGTATTTTATTGCATTAAGCCCCAACACAATTCTTGTCAAGYTGCAGGCTTTTTAACACACCTATTCATTAAAATCTTAAACTTCAGATTTTTTCTCYCTTCATTAAATGCATCATTCTCACACAGATCCATTGAAAGAATTATTAAATTTAGCACAGTTGAATTAGAAGCAAGTTTACACCGAGTAACCAATCCCACGTGCTTTGTGAGTAAATGGAGCAGCATTGTCTCTACTCCCAGCCAAACGAGCAGCCTTACCTGGGACTCTGCCAGGAACAAATCCTCCCTGGAGCTGCTGTAAGGTTGGTTCTCCAGGCCTTGGAGCTCCCTTCACTCTCTGGAAGTTTTCTTGAGCAGGAGCCCGTGAGGGATTCTCCAGGTAACACAGTTCCCTCCCCACAGAGGTATTAAACTGCTGTTAACCTTCTCTGTCTCTGCAAGAGCCTCTGTGGCAAGAAGARAAACCATTTCCAGCCCTCTAGAAGAGGCTGCTTGGCTTCTTTCCTGCTTAAATCCCAGCCWGAGTGATCCCAGGTGAAGCTGCTTACCTCAGGTGGGGCCAGGAATGAGCCTGGCTCTAATCACAGCCAATTAACCTGATTTAGRGAGGCCATTTAAACAAATTGTSAATTTTGATGTGTTAATTCCAATTYTRTGTGTARGGATCACCCTGTGTCAGCTGGAGACAGGAGGAATAATAATAGGTAAAGGCAGTGGAAAACACTTTGCCATGAAACAGGAATCTGGGAATGCTGAATCCATGTTCAGAGCATCCTGAGTGATTCCTGTGAAACTACACAGGGCATGGAATATGGAATGGTTTGGGTGGGAAGGGACCCTAAATCCCATCCCATTCCACCCCTGCAGGGRCAGCCACAGCTGCTCTGGGCTCCACCGTAGCCACTGACTCCTCCAATAAGTGGGATGAGCTAATTTTTGGCTTTCCTGCCTCAAGAACACTGTGTAAGGCATCACCCACTTCCTGAATTGCACCCAGAAGTTGAAATAACTTTTACATCCAATAAAAGGAGTTTRTAGGAAGGGTTTTCCAAGGGTGTGCCTGCAACCAAGTGTTGTGTCTGCCTCCTCCCTAAACCTGGATCCAGGGACAAATAGCTGCTGTTCAGAGATGCCTGCTGCACACTCCAGGTTTTTCAGAAGGGATGACATTTGTAATAATTCTGGCTGAGGTTCTGCAGTATTGGAGGAGGGAATGTGGAGCCACTGCCATTTTTCTGTGCAGGACAAACTCTAATCCCAGCTATGAACRAGGGCCATGATTAGATCACTGCATCCACCCCTCTGCCAGTGTGGGAATGTTCTCTCTCCAGGACATTCTGCACTGCAGTGTCCAACCTTGCCTGAGGTGACTCAGAAATTGGCTCCATGTCCACCTTCACAGCTTCCCCAATGCCAGCTCTCTGCTCAGCCCATGAGACTGGGGAAGCTGCTTTGCTTTGGGATGCAAATCCCAAACTTTGTCCTGCAATCCCTGTTCATTGACCTGCTGGACTTCACRGGCAGCTGAAGGTTTTCCAGGGAATTCACTCAGCTCCACTGCTTCACTTCTTCCCACYCCTTTGGCCAGGGATCTGCTAAAGCAGCAAAAGGGGATAAAGCAGAGCCAGTGGCCCCAAATACCTGCCAGGGATGGGGCAGAACAGRTCAGCTGCAGGAGCAGGGAACAGGGAATGGGGCTCAGGAATTCTCTCATGGAGATGTGTTTGTGTGAGTGCTGGATGGGCCCAGTTGCACATCCAGCCCCTCAGAATGAGAGGCTGGAGAAATGGCAAGGAAACCTGGGCAGAGCRTCCAAATGACATCACCTCAACAGTTGAGTCTAGAGCTTAGTCATGAGTGTAATAATTTAGAACATACTTCTTTTAAAAAGTAACATTAAATCTTTCATCTGGCAGAAGTAATTGTTTCCTGGCTATTTCTGGTACAATAACTTCACATTTTTCAGTTTTAGTTGACTAAAATACAAAGGTTTGCAGAAAAATCTCCTGAGTGCCTTGTGTAACTGCAAATACTTACTACTCAGTGCAAGGCCAGTTTGTATTGAGTAGTAAACTGACTTAGAAAAATCTGACTTAGTAAAAAATACCTAATCACATCACCCATTATGCACATATTTTTATATAAAACAGGTTTAAAAATACAGCCAGTTCAAATTAAAAATACTGCACCACATTTATTATCTTAGATGACTGTTCAGGTTTGAAATCACTTTTTAGGTTGGGTTTTAAAACAGTATTGAGATACACCCTAGGCCAGCAGTGGGGAGAGCCCAGAGCACCTTGCAGTGAGAAGAAACCCTGGATTTGATGGATGAATCCACCCAGGAATTCTGAATTAGATATTTAACAATTTTCTTTGCCATGATTGTCGTGCTCAGCCTGTTCAGACAATGTCTGAGAAAAGTCTGTCCTTGTCTTTCCTGAATTCATCCTCAGACTTGGGGCTGCTTCCCATGGAGGTTTAACCTGGGCACCAGGAACAGCAAATTCTGCTTCTGGATTTTCCAGCTGCCCCGTTTGGAATTTACCTGCTCAGGTCCCAGTGGAGCAGAGGCTTCCAACAAGCTCTAAAAAGACCCCACATCTCCTGTGGCTCACATTCCCTTCCCTGGGGGGAATATTTAGCAGCAAACGGTGCAGRCACAGTTTAAAGCTTAGAATTGATGTGAAATTTCTGTTTAAAATCTGTTTTCAAGTGCACTGGCACAGTTTTCCATGGGGCTGTGACATACTCCCCCTCCCACCTGGCCAGCCCCAGTATTTGCAGTAATTTTGCACTTTGTGCTYTGTTTGCAGACAGGACCCAGGGCTTTGGTCTCCTCAGCACCTTGGCAGGAGCAAACAGGAGCCGTGGCTGTGAAGAGACCCCGGAAACAGAAGTAAACAGTGATTCCAGTAATTCCTGGTTCCTGCTCTGCTCAGGCCCTGCATTCATCCATTGGGGTGGCTGGGACCTCCCCTTGTGCCACAGAGCCAAAGGGAGGAGCACTAAAAGCTCCGCTCAAGATGGGTTTGATTATATCCAAATTATCCCCTTTGGGGCAGAACAAAACCTGTCATTCCATGGTGTTATTGAAAAAACCCCAGCAAATCCATCCTGAAATTCCTTCATGCAGCCCCAGTTCCCAGTGCTGCAGGAGGGGCCCTTCATGGCACAGGTTGTGCAGTAACACTTTGAGATGAAGTGCAAGGGTTTGAAGGAAAAGCTGGGAGCACCTGATTTGCTGCTGATGTTTTTTCTTGCATTACTGGATCCTGAAATGTCTTTGTGTCCTGCCAGTCCAACCCAGGAGAGAGGGAAGAATCCCAGTCAGATGGTGGGGAGGATGGAGCTGGCACACACAGCCTGGAGCCTGACAGTGCTGCAGGTGAGCTCAGCACACCTGCCAGGGACACAGGGCAGCGTGGGGCACACAGGCACTGCCAGAGCCAGCAGAGGCCTGAAATCCCTGCAGCAGTCCAGGAGAGGGGACTGCCTTACCAGCTCTGTGTGACATCTGAGTGCTTGATGTTCTCTCATCAGCTCATCACTCTTTGATTCACTCTGTGGCTGTGTGTGCACAGAGCATTCTGGAATCAGCAAGAAATCTTAAATACTGGATGAGCTCACGTGTAATGTATCACAGAATCATGGAGTCTGGAATATTTTGGGTTAAAGCTCATCCCATTCCACCCCCTGCCATGGCAGGGACACCTTCCACTCTCCCAGGCTGCTCCCAGCCCTGTCCAGCCTGGCCTGGGACATTCCAGGGATCCAGGGGCAGCCCCAGCTGCTCTGGGCACCTGTGCCAGGGCCTGCCCACCCTCCCAGGGAAGGATTTCTGCCATGAAATTAATCACCACTGTAACAATGCCATGATTTGTCTTTATGAGCAATCAGTAAATTAAGTGTTTCTTTCTCTCCTATGACATTGGAATTTGCAAATGGGATTTGCAGCTGTTAAAATCCTGGTTTTCTGCTGAGAAACCAGAATAATTTCAGCCAAGCTGTATTTCAGATCCCATGCTGGATATGGACATCCAGGAGCTGGCCAGCCTGACCACGAGGGATGGGGACCTGGAGAACTTCGAAAGGCTCTTCTCAAAGCTGAAAGAAATGAAAGGTAACACACCAGGAGAGATGGACCTGAGCTCTGGCACCTCCTGCAGGGGCTCAGAGAGAGCCAGGAGTGAGTTGGGAAGCTGTGAAGTTCCTGTTCTCCTGCCTCAAGTCCTTTAGAGGTAGCTGCTCTTTCCATTCATTTGCCCTTCATCTTGATAATGCTCTTGAAAGCAGCAGATTTTCTCTGGGAGTTCCCAGTTCCAGGGCGGGAGATGCTCTGCAGTTCCCAGTTCCAGGGCGGGAGATGCTCTGCAGTTCCCAGATCCAGGGCAGGAGATGCTCTGCAGTTCCCAGTTCCAGGGCAGGAGCTGCTCTGCAGTTCCCAGATCCAGGGCAGGAGGTGCTCTGCAGTTCCCAGATCCAGGGCAGGAGGTGCTCTGCAGTTCCCAGATCCAGGGCAGGAGGAGCTCTGCAGTTCCCAGATCCAGGGCAGGAG